>JACEFZ010004955.1:0-255000 GCA_014155875.1 Cepaea nemoralis | reverse complement strand
CACTAACTGACCAGGCCCGGCTTCGCCCAGCATCTGGCGGGGTTCTGTCTGTCTGTCTGTCTGTCTATCTGTCTGTCTGTCTGTCTGTCTGTCTGTCTGTCTGTCTGTCTGTCTGACCCGGCCCTGGCTTCGCCCAGCCTCTGGTGGGGAGCATCTCATTTAATTCATATAAGTAGTCATATAAGCTCCCGGTCCCGACTATCTGTCTGTCTGTCTATCTATCTGACCCGGCGCGGCTTCGCCCCGCTCCTGGCGGGGAGCGTCTCATTAAATTCATATAACAAAAAAAAAAAATTAACTTAAGAATGTCCTTCCACACACCATCTATTATTTTTACTGAAAACTGTTTTAATCACCTACATGACTGTAGATAACTTCTTTAAACATAAAAAAGATGAGTTAGAAAATTTGCACTATTTAAATAGATGCATTATTTTTATGAAAACTTTGAAAATGCCTTACAGATTATATCATTATTTATTATAACGCATATGCCGGTAAATAACTGTAGACAAAGAGTTTATACACCTTTGAAAACAATGCAACAATCTATATATAAAATATATAGCAATGATATTAAAAGGTATGCCCCTTGAAATAACATTTTTAAAGTTAAATCCCCTCGTTATATATAAATGATAATGTAAATTAAAATATAAAATTTTAGTAAGTAAATAGCTGATTGTACACTAACAAACTATGACAGTTCGCTGCACGAAAATGAAAAGAAAACATGTAGATAATTTCATCTCAATCGGATGGAACGTTATCGAACGCATCAAATACATCCCTACATACATTGTCTTTTATATATATAGATCAGCATTGTTTGGGTGTGGGCACCCCAACCGTTTACCTTTTATCACCCGCAGTAGGTTGCTTGCTTTCTTGCATTTTTCTAATGTCTGGCTTATATGTTTTGACCAGTTCATCTGTTCATCCAGGGTCATTCCTAGGAGGACTGCTCTTTGTTCTATTAATGGTTTCCCCTTTTATCTCTATTTTCCAGTCCTTGTTATGATTTATCTTCTTCTTGATGCTAAATACCATGCCTGACTGTTTTATTGGTATTAATTTTGAAACCCCATTTGTCCATCCATGCTGTTAGCTTGTTTATTTGTTTTTGGAGGGGTCCTCTTGTAGTCTTTGCCGCCCTGCCACTCCTCCATATGACGCAGTCGTCCGCGAATTGAAATAGTCCTGTTTTCTGGTCTTGAATCTCCTCTGCCAGGTCGTTCACCAGTATTGAAAAGATTGTTGGTGAGATGACCGAGCCCTGGGGAATGCCGTTCTCTTGCACATATGTGTCGGATACCTCATTCCCTATCCTCACTGAGAAGCTTCTATCTTTGAGGAAGTTTGCTATGTATTTGTAGGTTCTACCCGCTATGCCTACTTTCTTTAGTTTGATTAGTGCGGCTTCACTCCAGCATTGATCGTACGCCTGGGCTAGGTCCAGGAATACAGCCAACGTCTTTTCCCCTCTCTTGAATCCTTTCTTTACATGGTTTTCCAATTTTATGATCTGATCCATCGTGCACCTGTTGGCTCTAAACCCGGATTGTGTATGGCTGTACAGTTCATTCTTCTCCACGTAGAATGTTATTCTTTTATTTATCACATGTCTCCATAACTTTGCCCAGGTGCGATGTCTGTGAGATGGGGCGGTATGATTCTACTCTTGTTGGCTCTTTCCCTAGTTTCTTGATTGGGATCACCGTGGCTGTTTTCCACTGTCTGGGGATCTTTCCCGTCTGCCATATTACATTATACAGCTTAGTAATTGTTTTTATGGTGTTATTCGGGAGCTTTTTGAGGATAGTATAATTTAGAATGTCCGCCCCTGCCGCCGTTTCGGATTTTTCGTTTAGCGCTGTCATCACCTCATCTGTTGTGATGTCTGCATCCATAAAGTGTTCTTCGATGTTCTCGTCTGTTGTGTCTTTTAACTCTTGTGTCAGTTCCTCCCTTCTATGTCTTTCTTTGCTTCCTAGTCTTTTGTTAGAGCAGACTTCGTGGAAGTAATCTCCAAACACTTTGGCTTTGTCCTGGTCTGTTAATGCTAGTTTCGTGCTTTTGATGGTTGAGATTTTGCTGGTCTTTTTATTTCCTTGAATAGCTTTTATTTGTTTCCACACCTTTGTGGCTGGTGTATCTGGACTGAGTGTTTGACAGAATCTTTTCCACTCCTTTTCTTCTGCATGTTTTACTGCTCTGTTTGCTTCGTTTCTGAATTTCTTGTATTCTTCAAAATTATGTTCTGTCCTTGCCTTTTGGTATTTCTGCAGCGCTCTTTTCCTATTTACTACTTTCTTTGTTCCACATTTATTTTCCAGTGTGTCCAGCATGGCAGCCTTGAAACATGTCCATTCCTTATCTACGCTTGAGTGGTAATCAGGGATGTTCTTATGTAGATTTTGATTTCTTGATTGAATTCGTCTTTAACCGTATTTTCCTGCAGCCTCCTATAATTGATGACATGTGTTGTTACATTCATTCATTCATTCAGTAGCATGTCCTTTACAGAACCTCGCTGCCATAACAACCTTCCGGAAAACCTCTCGATCATAAGCAAGATGTCCCGCGTCTGATACATCCATCTGGAGATCATCCGCCAAGTCCTGCACCCATCTTCTCTTTTGCCTTCCTCTTCCTCTCTTCCCAGGCATATATCCTTCCATTATTGTTTCTCTCAAACTTTCGTGACGTTTCAAGTGACCAAAATATTTCAATTTTCTTTGTTTTATCGTCTTTGACAGCCACCTTCTTCAATATTCAATTCTGGAATTATGAATGCATTTGTTCTTTTCTTTACCCAAGATATTCTTAGAACTCGTCTATAACATTAATATTCAAAGGCATTTATGCGCTGTTCAGCTTGTTTAGTAAGTGTCCATGTCTCACAGGCGTATGTTGCAATGGGAAAGATGCATGGTCTTAAAAATCTAATTTTTGTCATTCTGTCTGTCCCACTCCATAATTTATTCAATTGTTTTAGTCTTTGAAGAGCAATTGATAGTCCGCCGTTTAATTTATGTCATTGTGTCACCATTATTGGTAATCAGTGACCCAAGATATTCAAAATTTTTCACCACCTCAAATTTTCCCCCATTAACGTATATTTCTTTCTCCATAGTAGTTTTGTCTGTATGCATTATCTTTGGTTTTGCTATATTAAGATATAAGTTGTGTGTGTGGTTACAAGGGGAAACAAATACCTCCTTTTCACGGGAACATAATATTCATTTTAATGTATGCAAGGGACATAACTCGCCAACTTTTTTCTAAAGAAGCAATTAGTTACATCAGTTGTTAAATGTTTAACTTAATGACACTGCCTACTCACAGTTAACACGAAAATTTAATATCCAAAAGCATATATACTGTTACTGCTAAGATTGAATATATTGTACATGTTAATGCAATATATACAATGTTTCAACACTGCAAGCTCCGTGCACGATGTTAACGACTTCCCACGAATGTCGACCTGACATTCTTACTCTGGTTTCTCTTCACAACGTAGAAATCTTGCGGCTATTTTTCTCTTCAACATGCAATGTTCAGTAGTAGCAGAAGTAAAAGGAGTTGGTTATCTTTTTCTCCTTGTTTATTTTTTTTTTTTTTCTCCTTTGGTCTTATGTGTAAGGGTTTATTCATGAGTTATATGTAAAAAAAAACAAAATAAGCAAGGAGGAAAAAAAAAAATAAGCAAGGAGGAAATAAAAAAAAAAGATAACCAACTCCTTTTTACACCTACTATATTATTATACAGAGCAGGATGAAACTGTTATTGTATGCACCAGCAATATTTTAACACCATTTCTAAGAAAACCATTTTAGCAAATGGAATCACATGTTTGGAAAATGTGATCCTTATCAAAACAAATCCTACCATTGTGTTTATTAATATTAGCATTGCTGTCATCACCCTTAGTAGTTTTTATTCCTTGTCATTATTATTATAAGATGTATTTCATGTAAACACCATTCCTAAGGTAATCAATTTAGCACATAAAATCACATGTTAAAACTATTATTTATTTATTATCATTGATTGAGTCTATCACTAGTCTCAGCACTGTTTATTCCTTGTCACTATGATATTTATTTATGTATTTGGTTGTTACTTTGCATTATTATCATTGTAATCACTATTAATATATATGGCTTTGTAAACGCATATACTATCACATCCCCCTTTCCCACCCTTTTGATACTGTGATTGTTGTCTCTGCTGCCACCCTCACCGTTTTGCTTCAGTTCTGCACCGCCATGTTTATCATCACCAAGGGTGATGGTACTTGGTAGGAGTTTTTTGGAGCTGACAGGAGAGCGGGGCGGCAGGGGAAAAAAAATAAAATAACAGCCCGCTATCATCACGCTTTTGATTTAAAATAATTCCTTACAACAATGTCAATGGAGAAATGTTTAAATGTATAAAATATTTGTAATTTTTGCGCATATGTCACCTACACGCCCACATGCAACGCTCTGTAAAAACACCACACAAATACTGAACACACAGTACGCATGTAACAACACAAACAATACAAATGCAACAACTACCATTCCTGCATTGTAAACTAGGATACTCCTCGACAACCCCCCCCCCCCCCTTCCCCCCACCTTTTCGATACTGTTGGTTTTGATGCTGCTGCTACCTTCACCGGTCGGTTCTAACAAGTTTTTACTGCCATTTTCCTCATTACCAAGTGGTGATGATGGTATTGGTGGGGTTGGAGCTGACAGGTGAAAGGGTGGCAGAGGGAAAATAATGGTATACTATCGCCTTGTTGTTGTTTGTACTCGTTCTTCGTTACCCCCCATATCAAATGTAAAAATGTTGAAATAAATGTTGTAAAAATTTGCGTATATGTCACCTACACTTCCACATGCAACGCTCTGTAACAACACGAACAATACAAATGCAAATGTTTCTTAACACTCAATAAAAGTTTAAAAAAAAAAAAAAAATATTTTTCTCTTCATGATGGTACAGGCAGGGCAAATGTTTGAACTGACCAGTGGGGGTGGTAGCAAAGGCAACAAACCATAAGCAAAATGAGGCACTAGGGGAGAAGAAGTTGTAAAATATTGGAGTGAAAGTGATTAGTGGGAGTGTGGCAAAGTAAACAAAAATGTAAAGATTTCCCTTTCTCCTTGTCACCCCTTTTGAATCATGTGAGGGAGTGTCGAAGGAATAAATACAAAATCACATATGTTTACCAAATCAATAATACTGAAATAAATTTGTGCAAATACAAATGATTGAGGGAATGAGGGGGGGGGGGGGGGAACCCAACTCCCTGTACTACAACTATTATTAAAAACTATATTTGGCTTGTGTATGTACACTGCTATGCTATGTTAACACCATCCCAAAGAAAATCATCCTAGCAAATGGAAACCACAATTTGCAAAAAGTTTATCATTTTCATAATCATTATTACCATTGCTAGTTTTTTATATTGGCTATTATTACCCTCAGTATTTCTCTTCTTGTCATTATGATATATTATATCTTATCATTATTCTTGTCATTATATTGCCATCATTAGTAATAAACAAAATCCCTTTCCCGTGTGCACCCCATCCCCTTGCTCATGGTTTGTTGCTGCCTTTGCTGATACCCACACCGGTTTGGTTCAAATATCTACCCTGCCTTTACCATCATTGCCCAGAGAGGAGTGGTAGGGCATTGGTGGAGTGGAACCAAACTGGTGAGAGGGTGGCAAGGGAAACACAAATGTAAAGATTGGAAAATTTTGTGCAAATACTGATGCTTGTTTTACTTTTTACAATAAGTTTTTAAAAAAGATGAAGGGAAAAATGAATAAACCCTACACATAAGACCAAAGGAAAAAAAAAAAAAATAAACAAGGAGAAAAGATAACCAACTCCTTTACTTCTGCTATTACTGAACATTGCATTGTTGCAAGTATATGTAAAAAAAAAAAAAATACAGCAAGGAGGAAAAAAAAAGATAACCAACTCCTTTTTACACCTACTATATTATTAAACAGAGCAGGATGCAATTGTTATTGTATGCACCAGCAATATTTTAACACCATTTCTAAGAAACCATTTTAGCAAATGGAATCACATGTTTGGAAAATGTGATCCTTATCAAACAAATTCTACCATTGTGTTATTAATATTAGCATTGCTGTCATCACCCTTAGTAGTTTTTATTCCTTGTCATTATTATTATAAGATGTATTTCATGTAAACACCATTCCTAAGGTAATCAATTTAGCACATAAATCACATGTTAAAACTATTATTTATTTATTATCATTGCTGTTATTATCATTGCCTTTAATTTTATCACCCTTAGCAGTTTTATTCCTTGTCATTATAATATTATTCATGTATTTGGATGTTTATTTGCATTATTATCATTGTAATCATTATTAAAATCACATCCCCCTTTCCCACCTTTTGATACTGTGATTGTTATTACTGCTGCCGCGCTCACCGTTTTGTTTCAGTTCTGCACCGCCATGTTTATCATCACCGAGGGTGATGGTACTTGGTAGGAGTTTTTGGAGCTGACAGGAGAGCGGGGCGGCAGGGAAAATAATAACAGCCCGCTACCATCACGCTTTTGATTTAAAATATTTCCTTACAACAATGTCAATGGAGAAATGTTTAAATGTATAAAATATTTGTAATTTTTGCGCATATGTCACCTACACGCCCACATGCAACGCTCTGAAAAAACACGCACACAAATACTGAACACACAGTACGCATGTAACAACACAAACAATACAAATGCAACAACTACCCCTCCTGCATTGTAAACTAGGATACTCCTTGACAACCCCCCCCCCCCTTCCCCCCCATCTTTTCGATACTGTTCGGTTTTGATGCTGCTGCTGCCTTCACCGGTCGGTTTTAACAAGTTTTACTGCCCTTGTCCTCATTACCAGGTGGTGATGATGGTATTGGTGGGGTTGAAGCTGACAGGTGAAAGGGTGGCAGAGGGGAAAAAATGGATATACTACCGTCTTGTTGTTGTTTGTACTCGTTTTCCGTTACCCTTCATTTCAAATGTAAAAATGTTGAAATAAATGTTGTAAAAATTTGCGCATATGTCACCTACACGTCCACATGCAACGCTCTGTAAAAACACGAACAATACAATTCGCAACCACTTTACCACTCAATAAAAGTTTAAAAAAAAAAAAAAATATTTTTCTCTTCACAAACGAACAAATCTTTCGTGTTTTAGATTTTTCATTGTGGTGATATTTCCGGAACTTCATCAACAGCAGACATGGCTTCAGTTAACAACATGGAATCTGTGGACATCGACCGTTTTCTCGAGGGGACACCGCTTCATAAAAAAGGTACGTTGGTTCTCACTATTACCGGACCTGGCGCGGCGGCCAAAGGCACGCCCCATTTAATTGCCAGCACGTTGCTCGGCCCATGCGGGGTGCCTGCTGGCGGAGTAGCGGACATCTACAGATATGAGACACCCACGCGGTGGTTTGTAAATCTGACCCAAGCTGCCCATGTGGCAGTTTACAAAGGCCTGCATGGCAAGACGATAAAACTGCCGACGGAGGGACTCGAGGTGTCGATTGAACACTTTGAAAAGGAACGAGAACGTGTGACGATTCATTGGCTCCCCAACACGATTCCTCCAGAGGGAGTCAAGTTCATCGTAAAACAGACAATTGGTGACGAAAATGCGGAAGTATTCCGCATTAAGTACGGTGGCGGAAAATGGGGAGTCCTGTGCACCCCAAAAAAACCAATACCTCATTACGCCAAGATTACAGCTCCTGGGAAAATCACAGGAGACCACCGTATTATGTTCACAATAGTGGGTCGTCGCACCGAATGCCCTACATGTGGCCTGGACTCACACTGGGCCAACAAATGCCCGAGCCGGAGGCAAAAGAAAGACAATATAAATATCACACAACCAACTGAAAGATCACAAGAAGATTTCCCCTCACTCGGGGGAAAACCTCAAACAATTTCGAACAACAAAAAACAAGATGTCGCCGAGACAGCCGGCCAAAAAGAAGCCACGAGGCCAGACGAGGCCTCAGAAACAGTGACAAAAACAACACAAGAAGACGAAAACGACGGCTTTCAAGTCGTCGGCCACGGCCGAAAAAGACAATGGAGAGACAGAAGGAACTCGTCACCCAGCAAAGACGTGAAAGAAGAGGAGGAAGGGAACGTCCTCTTCCAACCAAACAAGAAATCCTCAAAAACACAAGAAAAACAGAACGAAAACAGCGATGAGGAAGGGCCACTTTTCATCAACACAGATACTGACACCGACGACGGAGACCAAGAGGAGGACGACAACAACAAAGGAAACACCACAGAGGGAGATAAAACCCAAAACTAAAGACAAGACAGACAAAGGTACTAACTCTTAAACTACACATTAATTAGTTGTTTTTTAAATTATTTATAAATGGCTGACAATTTATGTTTAATTAGTTTAAATATCCGTGGGATGAAAATGAAATTAAAACAAATAGTCACACTCATACACAAACACAAGCCAGATTTTCTTTTATTACAAGAAACTAACATCAAAACAGACTTTGAAGCAGCAGAATTAGTGACACGGCTAGGATTAAGAAACTCGTGTTTCAGTTTGGCGAAACATAACGTAGGGTCAGGGACAGCCATTCTCCAAATTTCCGACACGTGGACTATTTTTAGAACACACACAGACGCACATGGTAGAATTTCCACAGTTCAAGTTAAAAACGACACACACTCATTTGTCATTGTGAACATACACGCACCACCTAACTACAATTATCAACCTCTATTTTATGAAAATTTAGACGACTTACTAACACAGACATACAGGGGACAAAATATTGTTCTTGCCGGCGATTACAATTGTGTTCTTGAAGATTTAGACGTGGTAGGTGGGGAGGTGAGAAAACAGCTGAGGAGAGCCGGCAGGGACAGTTTACATCAACTTGACACACTACGAAATATAATCGATACACACAACCTCACAGACGCATTCAGGCATACACACCCCGACAGTAGAGAAACGACATACACAAACAAAACACACAACAGATCATCTAGATTAGACCGGATTTACACGCCCGCAACACATCACATCATACAAACCAAACACCTACGGGAAACATTAGATTACACAGACCACAAAGCAATACTAGTACACATCAGCACAAACAGCACAAACACGCAGCCAAACAAAAGGTCACCTCACTGGAAGTTCAATAATTTATTATTGGAACACACAGAATATGTAAAATATATGACACAGCTCATACACACGTACACAGACAATATACCGACTGAGAACATCACACAATACTGGGACTTATTGAAAAACACCATACGAAGCAGAACACAACATCTAGCAACCATGATCCACAAAGACAGACTAAGACAGGAGCGCATCATACAGACAGCCATACGACTAACAAAACAAACAGACAGAGATGCACATCACTTACACACATTAGAAGCACAACTAGAAGAACACCAACAACACAGATATCTGGGTGCTCTTCTCAGAACAAAACTCAACACAATTACACAAGAGTCAGCTACGAGGCAATATTTAGCAATAGAACAGAACGTACAACGTAACAGACAAATAAGCAAAATATCAGACATGCAAGGAAACATGCAGACAGAAACACCACACATAGAGACTGCTTTCCAACAACACTACACACAACTATTCACAGCAGAGACAGTCGACACACAGATACAAGACAACTTCTTACAGTACACAAAGAAATTATCTGACACAGACAAAGACACACTGGACACAGAACTGACACTGACAGACATAACAAAGGCACTAAGCACACTAAACAAAGACAAAACTCCAGGACCAGACGGTTTGACAGTAGAATTCTACCAACACTTCTTTCCTATTCTAGGCAATCTTCTCCTCAAAGTCTATCAGGAAGCCTTTGACAAAAAAAATCTTCCGGACAGCTGCAACATGTCTTAAATTACACTCATATGCAAGGATAAAACTGACAAAACACAACTGAAGAACTACAGACCAATTTCCTTACTCAACACAGACTACAAGATACTCGCCAAATCACTCACTAACAAACTTAAACCTTTCATGCCAACACTAATACACCCAGACCAACAGACACTTCAAAGACAGAAATATACACAACCACACACACCTCATTGGGGACATTATTAACTACACACATGGAAAAGACTGTCCATCCTCCATCTTATCCTTGGATCAAGAGAAGGCCTTCGACAGAATTTCCCACACTTACCTACATAGGACACTAGAACACTGTAACATAGGAGAGTACTACAGGCAGTGGATACAGATCTTGTACAAAAATCCTGAGAGCAGAGTGTTGGTGAACCATTCACTGACAGCTAGCTTCAGGCTCACGAGATCTGTAAGACAAGGATGTCCCTTATCACCACTCCTGTATGTGCTCACTCTAGAACCTTTATTAGAGAAGATAAGGCAAGACACTAGTATTAAAGGAACCTTCCTGCATGGGATAGGAGAGCAGAAGCTCATCGCCTATGCAGATGACACTGCCTTCTTTCCCACCAGCAACACATCAATAAGGAATATACTCCACACCTTTACCCATTTTGGAAAAGGCAGTGGAGCCAAAATTAATGTACAGAAATCACAGATAATGGGCCTGGGAAAGTGGAAACAAAAGGCTGATTTCCCTCCAGATCTGAAACACATAGACACCATGAAGCTGTATGGGATCACATTTCCATGCGATCCCACAGAAACACACAGACAGACATGGCACGCACTTACCGAACAGATCACAGACATGTTACACAGGTATAGGTACAAGACATCCACAATATTTGGTAGAAGCACAATAGTCAACACATACATATTACCCAAAATAATATATTTAGCGACAGTACTGGACCCTCCTAAACAGACCGTCACAAACATAAACAAACAAATCAGACGCTTCATCTTCACCAACACGATACACAGCATTAAACACAAAACTCTCATACAAGACAGGAAACAAGGCGGGATTTCACTACAGGACATCCAGACAAAAATACTGTCACTTAGAATCAGTCACATAGGTAAAATCATCAGACACCCAGAACAGAACAGACTAGCACTATACTACATAGGCCACAACATCAAACATCTCACACCTCTTAACAATGCAACTGCACACTACCAGGGAAGACTGCCAACATTCTATCAGACATGCATACAGGCAATAAAAGGACATGAACAGTTAATACAGCAAACAACACACACAATATACAAACATTTAGTTAGAGAACAAGCACCATCACTAAGACTTAGGATTAAAAGAGGACACAAATACTTCATGACTGACTTCACATGCACCTTTTCAAACCTACACAACAAACACATAACACCAAAAGCTAGGGAGATCACATATAGACTGTTATACAGTATGACCCCCACAACACAGGTAGAAGCATACATATCCAAACAATGTCAATTATGTAGAAACAACACACAAGAGACAGAGGAACACATTTATTATACATGTCCAACAATTACTGCCACACGCGCAACACTCAAACACCTCATACAAACACACACAGGCAAACAAACCGACATATATAAAGCAATTTTTCTCAATACTATACCAACGACATCTAAGGACATACATACAAAACTACTTGTAGCACTTTCTTACTACAGACAACTTATATGGACCTGCAGAAATTTTGCCAGATACAAACACCACACATATAACACACATTTAGTTTCCTTTATGTACACGCACAAAATATCACAACTCTTTCCAGAGTTGGTATAAATGGTATACCAACTCCGGCAATTTTGGAAATTTTGGTAATTTTGGTATACATGAGTGAGAGAAAGAAAGAAGAAACAGTGAATGAATGGTGAGTGGATGATTAAAAAGATCACATATGGTCAAAAGACCAATGGAATTCCCATTCCAATGTACTATTTATGAAATGTTTTGCTTTAAATGAACTTGTTGTGCTAAACTACCACCACAACTGAGATTATCATTTTAGTAAATAAAATCACATATCTATTATACTAATATTATTATTATTATTATTATTATTATTATTATTATTATCATTTATTTATTTTATTATTATTAGTATTACTATTACTATCATTAACATTATTATTTTTTACTATCACCACAATACCCTTTTATCCTTAGTATCATTAATTAAATAAGTATTAATGATATCAACCGGTCTCTGTGGCTAAGGGCTTGCGAACGCGGTTTGTGAGCCCGTATACCCGGGTTCGAAACACGGCGATGCTGGCTTTTCCGAAAAAGGTATAGGGGCCGGTCGTTCAGAAAGCAATGGCAAACTACTGAACGTAACACTTGCCTAGTACATCAACAGCAGCTGAAAATGCTGGTGTTGACTGCAACGTCCCGTAAGGGATACGCAACACTTTAAAATTAATGATATCACCATTATTATTTTACAACTTCATCCCCCATGTCCCCCCCCCCCCTTTTTATGTTTAAGGTTTGTTGCTTTTGCTACTACCCCCACTAGTTTGTTTCAAACATTTGCACTGCCTGTACCATCATTAGAGTGGTCATGGGGACATTGGTGATTGAAAACAATCGGTGGAGAGTAGAGAGGGAACAACATGTAAAGACTTTCCCCTATCCTTGCAGTCAATACTTACCCCATTATCCTTAGTATCATTGATTTTACAAGTATTATTGATATCATCACTATTATTTTACAACTTCATCTCCCCTGCGCCCCCTGTTGCTTATGTTTTGTTACCCTTGCTGCTACCCCAACTGGTTGGTTCAAACACTTGTCCTGCCTGTACCATCATTAAGAGTTGGCATGAGGGTTTTGGTGGGGTGAAACCAGTTGAGGAGAGTATAGTGAGGGGGGGGGGGAAACATGTAAAGATTCCCCCTTTTCTTTGTATTCAGTATCTACCTTATTATCCTTAGTATCATTAATGTTATAAGTATTAGTGATATCATCATTATTATTTTACAACTTCATCTCCCCTAGTGCCCCATTTTGCTTATGGTTTGTTGCCTTTGCTACCACCCCTACTGGTCAGTTCAATCATTTGTCCTGCCTGTACCATCATTAAGGGTGGTCGGAGGGGCATTGGAGTGAAAGCGATTAGTGGGAGTGTGGCAAAGTAAACAAAAATGTAAAGATTTCCCTTTCTCCTTGTCACCCCTTTTGAATCATGTGAGGGAGTGTTGAAGGAATAAATACAAAATCACATATGTTTACCAAATCAATAATACTGAAATAAATTTGTGCAAATACAAATGATTGAGGGAATGAGGGGAAAAAAAACCCAACTCCCTGTACTACAACTATTATTAAAAACTATATTTGGCTTGTGTATGTACACTGCTATGCTTTGTTAACACCATTCCAAAGAAAATCATCCTAGCAAATGGAAACCACAATTTGCAAAAAGTTTATCATTTTCATAACCATTATTACCATTGCTAGTTTTTTTATATTGGCTATTATTACCCTCAGTATGTCTCTTCTTGTCATTATTATTATTGTCATCATTAGTAATAAACAAAATCCCTTTCCCATGTGCCCCCCATCCCCTTGCTCATGGTTTGTTGCTGCCTTTGCTGATACCCACACCGGTTTGGTTCAAATATCTATCCTGCCTTTACCATCATTGCCCAGAGAGGGTGGTAGGGCATTGGTGGAGTGGAACCAAATTGGTGAGAAGGGTGGCAAGGGAAACAAAATGTAAAGATTGTAAAATTTTGTGCAAATAC
The DNA here is from genome assembly GCA_014155875.1 of Cepaea nemoralis. Lineage (NCBI taxonomy): Eukaryota > Metazoa > Mollusca > Gastropoda > Stylommatophora > Helicidae > Cepaea > Cepaea nemoralis. The sequence goes on along the minus strand of JACEFZ010004955.1, from coordinate 241,219 downwards.
TGATGCTTGTTTACTTTCTACAATAAGTTTAAAAAAAAAAAAAAGAGGAAGGGAAAAAATGAATAAACCCTTACAAATAAGACCAAAAGAAAAAAAAAAATAAGCAAGGAGAAAAAGATAACCAACTCCTTTTACTTCTGCTATTATTGAACATTGCATGTTGCAAGTATATGTATAATTAAAAAAAAAAAAAAAAATAAGCAAGGAGAAAAAAAGATAACCAACTCCTTTTTACACCTACTATATTATTAAACAGTGCAGGATGCAATTGTTATTGTATGCACCATGCCATATTTTAACACCATTTCTAAGAAAATCATTTTAGCAAATGGAATCACATGTTTGGAAAATGTGATCATTATCCAAACAAATCCTACCATTGTATTTATTAATATTAGCATTGCTGTCATCACCCTTAGTAGTTTTTATTCCTTGTCATTATTATTATAAGATGTATTTCATATAAACACCATTCCTAAGGTAATCAATTTAGCACATAAATCACATGTTAGAACTATTATTATCATTGAGACTATCACCCTTAGCACTTGACTTAGCAGTGTTATTCCTTGTCATTATTAATATTAATAATATTATTATATTATTTATGTATTTGGTTGTTATTTGCACTATTATCATTGTAATCACTACTAATATATATGGCTTTGTAAACGCGTATACAATCTCATCCCCCTTTCCCACCCTTTTGATACTGTGATTGTTGTCTCTGCTGCCACCCTCACCGTTTTGTTTCAGTTCTGCACCGCCATGTTTATCATCACCGAGGGTGATGGTACTTGGTAGGAGTTTTTGGAGCTGACAGGAGAGCGGGGAGGCAGGGGAAATAATAACAGCCCGCTACCATCACGCCTTTGATTTAAAATAATTCCTTACAACAATGTCAATGGAGAAATGTTTAAATGTATAAAATATTTGTAATTTTTGCGCATATGTCACCTACACGCCCACATGCAACGCTCTGTAAAAACACGCACACAAATACTGAACACACAGTAAGCATGTAACAACACAAACAATACAAATGCAACAACTACCCCTCCTGCATTGTAAACTAGGATACTCCTTGACAACCCCCCCCCCCCCCCACCTTTTCGATACTGTTGGTTTTGATGCTGCTGCTGCCTTCACCGGTCGGTTCTAACAAGTTTTACTGCCATTTTCCTCATTACCAAGTGGTGATGATGGTATTGGTGGGGTTGGAGCTGACAGGTGAAGGGTGGCAGAGGGAAAATAATGGTATACTACCGTCTTGTTGTTGTTTGTACTCGTTTTTCGTTACCCTTCATTTCAAATGTAAAAATGTTGAAACAAATGTTGTAAAAATTTGCGCATATGTCACCTACACTTCCATATGCAACGCTCTGTAACAACACGAACAATACAAATGCAAATGTTTCTTAACACTCAATAAAAGTTTAAAAAAAAAAAGGTCATTACTTGACCTACTCGGGTACGCTCGAGAGATGACATAAATCAATGACATACTGACTTCAGTCTTCTTCATCGAAGGGTAGATATGACTGGGGTTCGATCACACCACGTGACCACCGCCGTGGTACCCCCACACCCGCCCGGTCGGAACGCGCGCCGACGTCCGCTCGGATCGGTTCGGTTCGCGCCGGTTCGGGTAAGGGTACCTGGATAGGGGGACCGGGGTAGGGGGTAGCCATGGACCGGAAGTAGTCACCACGACAACCGGAAGTGACAACCGGAAGTGGTAATCCAATCCAAGAAAATAACCGCCATTTTCAAATATCTGGGTCATTTTCGGGCCGTTTTCAATCTGGTGCTATACCCTGCGTATAGTAAAAAATGACGTCATCGATGACGTATTGCACCATAAATACTACCTGAATACCTCCTGACATACTACCAACGGAAACCCTAAAATTCCCCCCTCCCGGGGGGGGGGGGATTTCCCACCGGTTAAGAACTACTGTCGTAGAGCATTCAGTATATCAGCCTGGTCCATGACTCGTCCTCCCTCATTAGTAGTCTTATCTGCAAGTCTGTCAACCTGCTCATTTCCTTGGACACCCGCATGCCCTGGCATGAAAATGAAACTAATCTTTGCCAGCCGTGACCGCCTCGTAAACGCCAACCACTGTCTTCGGGCCCACCCCATCGCTAACTTCCTGAGCTTACTCATTGAGTCACTAGGGAAACATGCCCGAGAGAAGGTCTGTGTCTCGAGCCATGTAATTGCTTTACATACTGCCATGACTTACATTGTCAGATTAGTTGTTGTCAAGGCATAATCACCAATATCTTACTTCACAATTCTCCCTCAAGCTTGAGCCGTAAAGGTCAATAAACTTCTCACTCGTCGAACGACCGATCCAACTGTGTAAATGACAGCATCATCCTCTAAAGAACTTTTGAAGATAAAAGCCTGTACGTCCTCCCGCCACAGCAGCCGGATTTTTTTTTTTGGGGGGGGGGGGGGGGGGGGGGGGGGGGGGGGTGTCTGCATTTTATGTCTAGTTGGATGCAAAGTAAAAAGGAAGTACAGAACTCTGCTGGCACTTGTACGCACTCCTTGCCAAGTTCTAAGTCCTCAAGTGAAAAAACCTGTTGAAGAATGTCTTCAGCTCGACCAATCCATGACCTTTCTCTTTTTAACCTACTACCCTTTACCTTCTTAATTTCACTGTGCAGTGGATGATGTGTGTATGCATTGACTCTGAGATGCTCGTTAGATCTGTATTCTGTCCCCCATGGTTGGAAAATGAAGAAGGTATCGCATCGCCCTACATCTCTAGGGTGTATAATACGATTAGCTTCGTTATGTATCCTCTCCATCCTTTCCATCTGCTTATGGCTGAGAGTCAGCTTCCTCATCGCATACTCAAAAACAGAAATGACCAGGCCCTCGAATAGAAGACATAGATGGCGCTGCTCACAGTTTGCCGCCGCCATCACCCTCATCGCAGCAAACTCCGCTTGGCCTTTATTATTACCTGGTCGATGTGCTCAGTATAAACACGGCTTCGACAAATCGTATCCCCAGGTATTTCATTGCCTGCGTTCTTTCCACAGTCTCTGAGCATAGATATACAATTGGTATTGGAGTGTTGACAATATTTTGTTTCAAAGAGAACCATGTCACTGTTGCCTTCGTTGGGTTGACCGTTGCACCAGCTTCAAAACACCACGTACTAATGCGATTGAGTTCTGTTTGTAGTTTCACAGCAACCAGATCTTTATCCTTACCCTGACGATACACTAACACATCGTTGGTATACGACAATGTCCTACCCGGTCCTGTGATCTGCTCACCGGTGATTCTCAAAGTATAGGCATTGAATAGCACCGGAGATAATGGTGATCTCTGTGGTAGGCCTGGATATATTGTTGTTGGGTCAGATGTCCAACAGCCACATCTAAAAACTAGTTGATGTTAGAAGAGGGCTGCAGCGTGTTTCTTCCAATACATCTAAACGTCTGCAAGTAGGCGTTGTGAGCAAGCCACATGAATGAGAGAGAGAGATAGAGAGACAGACAGACAGACACAGAGAGAGAGAGACAGACAGAGAGAGAGACGGAGAGAGAGACGGAGAGAGAGTGACGGAGAGAGAGATAGACTTAGAGAGAGAGAGAGACGGAAAGAGAGAGACGGAGAGAGAGACGCAGAGAGAGAGAGACGGAGAGAGAGACGGAGAGAGAGACGGAGAGAGAGACGGAGAGAGAGACGGAGAGAGAGACGGAGAGAGAGAGACGGAGCGAGAGAGACGGAGAGAGAGACGGAGAGAGAGAGAAGGAGAGAGAGACGGAGAGAGAGACGGAGAGAGAGACGGAGAGAGAGACGGAGAGAGAGACGGAGAGAGAGACGGAGAGAGAGAGACGGAGAGAGAGAGAGAGAGAGAGAGAGAGAGACGGAGACAGAGAGAGAGACAGAGAGAGAGAAAGTATCACAGTCACAGCAGCTGCCACAACATATCCTCTAGGCATCACATTTAATAATAACACCCCATCAAGGAACATGGCAGACATGCGAGGCTCGTCACAACTGAATCCAACATAACACCAAGGAATCAACAACGGGTCATCATTACTACACAGGAAATTAATAGCTACCCGTTCCTGACTCACATATTGTGTTCTAATAATATCCCACCTGTCTGATGTCTGCAGTATGGCTGTACCGGACCCGATTTTGTGTATGCCTAAACTAAAACATGAGTGTCTGAGATGTAGCTGTATGGTGATTTGTTATGTGAATGTTTCTGAATATATGTTTGTTCTTGTAGTAGTATAAGGTCTGGTTTGTGTTTGCATATGAGTGTGATGATAGTTTGTAACTGTGTACGTATACCACTAGATAAATTCTCACAGCAAGTCGCTTTCCAAGATGGACACGTCTATTATAATCTTCCAGTAACAAATGTTTATACAAGAGGATCATCTTAAACCTTGTTCTTGTCACTTGCGGTGGTGTCCTCGAAGAGAATGTATTTTGTGCTGTGTATGTCTTTTTCGTCTTGTACTTGTTTATCCTCTTGTTCTTCTTGTTCGTTTTCCTTTGTCTTGTGATCTTCTGGAATGTCTTTGGTACTTTCTTTCTTTTCCGATATGGATTCAGTTGGTGAAAGATCGTCTGTGACAGTGTCTAAACTGTCTAGTGACTGCATTAGTCTTCTGTCTACACGTTTTCTCTTCTTTGGATAACTGACGATTTGAAAATCGCCAGTCTTAATTGTTGGACGTTGCGGCCAAAGCCTTCGTCAGCACAGGAGCACAGGAGCACACACGTCCTGTGCTGACGAAGGCTTTGGCCGCAACGTCCAATTTGTCTCTTGTAGTCGTGTTTTAGTAAAGCTCACATCTACTTCTCGTTTATTTGGGTGATTCATTCATTGCCTTTTTAAGCTTTACTGCAGTTCACCTCATTCTTGTTTACCAGTCTTAATTGTTGAATTGTTTTCTTGTGTGTTTCTGTCTTGATGTGTGTTGATTTGACTATTGAAAGTTGGTGTCACTTCCTTTATTTTATGTGGAGGAAATTCTCGCACGAGAGGGGAGAAATCTTCATGACTTTGTACACCAATTGTTCCTGCTGCTGGTGTTATCGGTGGTCGTCTGCTAGGACATTTATTTGCCCAGTGGTTATCTTGACCACACGTAGGGCAATTGGCCATTCTCCCCGGCATCGTAGTCAATACTCTGTGATTATTGTTATTAACGCCAGATTGTAGATTCATATGTAATGGGGCACTTCCTTTTTTGGGTTGCAGAGTGCACCCCACTTACAATCCCCATTGTTCAGCCTGAAGACCTCAGCTTTATCTTCCCCTGTAACACAGTGCAACAGTTTACTTTAAACTCCTTCAGGAGTAATCGTGATAGGCAACCAGTCTTTGGTAGCCTGTCTCTTTCTTTCTCTAGATTGTCTAGTGATATGTCTATCCCTAAGCATTTTAAAGAGAACGTTTTACCATGTAACTTGTCATACACGGCTTTGTGCGTCTCTGTTGACAGGTGAAATTACCACCCATTGGAAACCTTGAACCTATTACAGGGTGATGATTCCTTCTGAAGGCACACCCTCTTTCAGCGGCGACGTGCTCCCAATGTGCATTATAAATGCTTGTATCAATCATGTCCCGCTTGCACACATCTTTGTATCGTAGTAGAGGCCGACCCTGAAATCTCCTACCTGTCTATAATTCACCAAAAAAGTTGTCCTTTGGTATTCTACCATCATCCATCCTCATAGCGTGTCCTATCCATCTAAGTCTACGAAGACTGAGCATGGAATACACCGTCACACAACCTGATCTTTCCAATACTTCAGTATTTGTGATTTTGTCTTGCCACTTAATACCAAGTATTCTTCGCAGATACCGCATATGAAAGCTGTTTAAATGTTTCTCTTGGCGTGAGTAAGTTGTCCAGGTTTCACTGCCATAAAGAAGAGTACTAAGGACACAGGCTTGGTAGACGAGGACTTTTGTTTTGGCAGTAAGCTTCCTGTTCTCCCAGACTCTTTTTGCTAACATGTTCATTGTTGTTGCTGCCTTGCCAATCCTGATGTTGATTTCCTGATCGAGGGATAATTTGCTATTTACCTCTGATCCTAGATATGTAAAATGGTCTACTACCTCCAGTTCGGCATCGTCAATAAAGATTGATGGTACACCATGTGCACCTTGTGACATAATCTGTGTCTTCTTTTTGTTAATTGTTAAACCAAATTCAGAACAAGCATTGGAGAATGCAGATAGTAGATGTTGTAATTCTTCCTCAGAGTGGGTCGTAATCGCAGCATCATCCGCAAAAAGCAACTCTCTGATTAGTACCCTGCTAATTTTGGTCTTGGCCTTCAATCTCTGAGCATTATAGAGGCCACCATCTGAGCGTGAGTGAATGTATATACCGTCATCCTGATCACGAAAGGCATATTTCAGTAGAAGTGAAAAGTATATCCCAAAGAGGGTGGGGGCTAGTACACAACCTTGCTTAACTCCACTCTTGATTTCAAACTCTTTCTGAAGTTGAGCCATCAAACTTGATTATACCCTTCATGCCTGTGTGGAACGATTCCACAATGGACAGAAGAGTTGGTGGCTGCCAATCTTCTTTAGTGCTTTGAACAGACCCTCACGACTGACCAAATCGAATGCCTTTGTGAGGTCGATGAAGGCAATAAACAGTGGCTGATTTTGTTCCCGGCATTTTTCTTGCATCTGTCGCAATGAGAATATCATATCAATGGTAGACCGGTTCTGACGGAAGCCGCACTGTGATTCGGGGTAGACTTGATCTCCCAGGACTTGAAGTCTGCGCAGGACAATTCTGGCAAATACTTTCCCAACAATACACAGAAGTGAGATACCCCTATAGTTGTTGCAGTCGCTCCGATCTCCCTTGTTCTTGTACAGCGTTATGATGTTTGAATCTTTAAATCCTGTGGGACTTGTCCTTCTCGCCAGCATAGCTCTATTAGCTGGTGGATCTGTAGAGCGAGGGTGTCTTGCCCACTCCTGATCACCTCTATTGGAATCCCATCCTTACCTGGAGCCTTGCCAGATGCAAGCTCATTTATAGCACACTTAACTTCTGTTATAGTGGGAAGTGTGTCCAGGTGGTCAAGAGTTGGCAGGGCCTCTATGGCGTTGAGGGCATCATCCGCCAGCTTGGTCTCACTTGAGTAAAGCTCTAAATAGTGCTCGCCCCATCTATCCATCTGCTGTTTCTTATCAGTGATGATTTCTCCAGTCAAGGTTTTCAGCGGTGCACTTCTTTTCGATCATTGGACCACAGGCTTTCTTTATCCCTTCATACATGCTTCTGATGTTTCCCTTATCACTTGCGATTGAATGGACTCACATAACTTGATCCAATAGTCATTCGCACACTGCCTGGCAGCCTTTTGTACATCCTTCCTCGCTTGCTTCAGCTCACTCAGAGTGTTACGCGTTGGTCTTTCCTTGTTTCTTAAGAGAGCTATCTTCTTTTTATCAATCAAGGGCTGCAGTATCTGGCTGTTTGCCGCAAACCAGTCCTGCCTCTTATGATCCACAGTGCCGTAAACCCCTACCGCTGTTTTATAAATAGTTTCCTTAAGTTTACTCCATTTATCATTTACTATACAATTTTCTGATGTATCATTGAAAGCGTCCTCAAGTTGCTGTTGAAATTCAAAGCACTTTCCAGGATCGTGAGTGTTAATAATATTAATCCTGGGCTAGACTTGTGTTTAGCTGTGTAGATTCTCTTTGGTCTCAGTCTAACCCTTGCAACAACCAAAGAATGATCTGTATCACAGTCAGCACTGTGGTAACTTCGAGTTAATGATGTATGGTTCAGATGTTGTCTCCGTGTGATAATGAAGTCCAGCTGATGCCAATGGCCGGATCTTGGATGTTTCCATGTGACCTTATGCATCTCTTTTGTTTTAAAAAAAGGAGTTTGTAATACATAGGTCATTTCTAGTGCAATGCTCCAGCAGCCTTTGCCCATTATCATTCATGCGACCGATGTTGTATTTTCAAGGCACACCTTGCCCACACGAGCATTGAAATCACCGAGCATATAAATGTAGTCGGATTTTGGAACTGCCTTGATCGCAGAGTCTAGCTGCTCATAGAATGTATCTTTCACATCATCAGAAGAAGTGAGTGTCGGTGCATATGCAGTGAGAATGGTGGCAAATCCACAAGAGGTTGCCAAGCGCAGTGATAATAATCTTTCATTACTTCCAGCTGGGATATCAATCATTCCCAGTAGCGAATTCTTCACTGCAAAGCCCACACCGTGTTGCCTTTTTTCTGCCTGCCCTCTTCCCTTCCAAAAAAAGGTGTAATTGTTTTCCCTGAGTGACCCTTCCTCAGCGAGGCGAGTCTCCTGCAGGCCAGCAATATCAATGTTAAGACGATTGAGTTCGAGCATCAATCACAGCCGTTTTTCTCACATCGTCAATATTTGTCAAGTCAGTGGAAAATCCTGGACACATGGTTCTCACGTTCCAGGTTGCAAGCCGTAGCTTGAGGTTTCTATTATTCTTTTTATTAGTACCTGGTGCATTGGTTTTACAGCCTGCGATTCAGATTTTGTCCTAGCCCCAAGCACCCATTGAAGCAGGCAGGCTGTGGCGGATCAGCACCCTAATTGGCCTGGGGGCTGCCCAGCTTGAGGCGGGCGGTAGCTGATCAGTGACACCTGTAGGTGTCTCCCACCGTCAGAGGCAACGCGTGGCGCCCCATGTCTACGCCAACTGACAAGGACTTATAACCCGTAACAGTTGCCTCTCGCTTTGATTCCGAGACCGGTTAAGACCAGGGATGGAGTTATTGCCTCTCCTTAGCACAAAGCCTGGGCTAAAATAAAGAAACCATGTGTTGCCCATGCAGCATGATCCCTCTCTTGGCCTGCCTAGTTCACTCCAGAGGAAAGTTAACACCTATACATCTGGAACAAGACAAGCTGCAGAAGCTGCCGGATCAGCAAAGCAATGCTCTAACTGTCCGCCTGTCGGAGCTTCGATCCTAGACCAGCTGCCAACCAAGGCTTAGGGCCTGGTCTGCCCTGCCATGACTTATTTTGCCTTTGGGTTGCATTTCCTCGCACCAGGATAAGGCTAGTACCCTCCCAATTGCGCTCTTCCGCCCGAAGCCGTTGGCACAATGTGGGGTGTCGGGTTTGGTAAGCGCCGCCCAACATTCGGCGCTGACAGAAAGCAGGTAGTACCGTCTACTGTCATACGGTAGCTCAGTCATATCTGACTAAGACCTGACAGTAATAAGTAATAATAATAATAACCTGACAGTAATTAGTAATAACAAGTGTCACACTATTATCTAATATTACTGAGTCGTGTAGTATTGATGTTCGCATTTTCCCCATGCCTTTATAATGCATGCCATTTATATTGTTGCTGCTCTCTGTTTGCCTTGAAAAATGTAGAATGAAATAATGTATGAAAGTGAGTGATAGAAGGACAGAATGTAAGACGAGCCTGCGTGCCCAATTCTTAACCCTTTTAAAATAAAGTTCGCTCGTTCGTTCGTTCGTTCGTTCGTTCGTTATTAGTCTAGTACTTGTTTTCCTTCTTGTTCTTCTTGTTAATTATCCCTTGTCTTGTTAGTTAGTTAGTTAGTTAGTTAGTTAGTTAGCTAGATGAGTTAGTAAGTAAGTTAGTTAATTAGTTAGTTAATTAGTTAATTAGTTAGTTAAATAGTTAGTTAGTTAGTTAGTTAGTTAGTAAGTAAGTAAGTTAGTAAGTTAGTTAGTTAGTTAGTTAATTAGTTAGTTAGTTAGTTAGTTAGTTAGTTAGTTAGCTAGATGAGTTAGTAAGTAAGTTAGTTAATTAGTTAGTTAATTAGTTAATTAGTTAGTTAATTAGTTAGTTAGTTAGTTAGTTAATTAGTTAGTTAGTTAGTTAGTAAGTTAGTAAGTTAGTTAGTTAGTTAGTTAGTTAGTTAATTAGTTAGTTAGTTAATTAGTTAGTTAGTTAGTTAGTTAGTTAGTTAGTTAGTTAGTTAGTTAGTTAGTTAGTTAGTTAGTTAATTAGTTAGTTGACAGATCATCCTCATTGCACATCGAAACATTCAGTCCATATGTGCTCGGATCCCCTCCTCAGCAGATTCCGCAGCGTGTAGCGGCTAACGACATCAGTTCTGTGCTGGTGTATCAATCTTCTTCGGCTTCCTGCGTAGTGCTCTTGTTTGGCCACACCTCTTTTAACTTACTGTTCTCGCAGCCTGACCATAGTTGCAAATTTCCAGTCATCGTTTGGTTCTCGTAAACGACTTACTTCTCGTAGACATTTCTGCCTTGTCTTGTGATGTCCTTTAATGTCTTTGGTTCTTTCTTTCTTTTCCTGTATGGGTCTAGTTGGTGAAAGATCGTCAGTGACAATGTCTAGTCTGTCTAGTGACTGCAGTAATCTTTTGTCTGCCCTATTCCACTTCTTTGGATTGTAGACGATTTAAAAACCGTCAATCTTCATTGCTTGTCTTGTTTTCTTGTATTTCGATTTCTTGTGTGTACCTGTCACCGTGTGTGTTGATTTGACTATCAAAAATTTGCACCAGTTCTGTTCTTTTTTATGGAGGAGCTTCTCGCACTAGAGGAAGAAAATCTTCTTGACTTTGTTGGTGTTATCGGTGGTCGTCTGCCATGAAATTTATTTGCCTATTGGTTATCTTGATCACACGTAAGGCAGTTGGCCTTTCACCACGGCATCGTAGTCAGTACACTGTGATTATTGTAAGTAACGCCAGATGTGTAGATTCATATGTAATGGGGCACTTCTTTTTTGGGTTGCAGAGTGCACCCCACTTGCCAGCCCCGTTGTTCAGCCTGAAGATCTCAGCTTTATCCTCCACTGTAACACTATGCAATAGTTTTCTAACTCCTTTAGGAGTAATCGTGACAGGTAACCAGTGTATGGCCGGCCTGCCTCTTCCTTTCTCTAGATGTTCTTGTGATATGTCTATCCCTAGGCTTGGTAAAGTGAACTTTTCCCCGTGTAACTTGTCATACACGGCTTTCTGCCCTTCTGTTGACAGGTGAAAGCACCACCTAGTGGGAACCTCGAAGCTATATAGGTTGATGATTCCCCCAGAAGGCACACCTCCTGGACCAGGTAAGGAACTAACAATAAAAGCTGGCGTCGATTTCACCGAAGCCCCTGGATCAGCCCCTTTATTGAGTAAACTACAGTACCAGGCTGGTGAAGTTGCGCAACTTCGTAGTCGTCCCTTGGAACGGCAAATGTAACGATATTCGAATTCATGTCGACAACGTTTTATTTTCGGCAATAATAAATTAGTTACTCTCGGTTCCAACTTCACAGCAACGGGTCGTACCCATTATGCTCTTTTCCTGTGCCAGTGAATATCACACAACATACCCCTCACTGCCCCATGTGAAAAGTGGAACAGACAAGTCTCTACAAACCAACAGCCCGCACAAGTTCACTGTGCATAATGCCGGCGCCAGAATGCCAACACAAAAGTCCTCCACGAAAAACACAGTTCATCATCGATGGAAGCAGCAGTCACTAGAAAACCAGCAGCCACACATTACTTCATAAGGCAAACCAGTCAGTTTTGCGACAAAGCCAGCTGCCATTACCCCGAACATGCAGTTCACGCTACAAACAACCACGGACAGACGTAAAAGCATTTCACACGAAATTCACAGCCCATAGTGTCGCACCACGCACTCAACTCAGTAGCAGGGCCACGGAACTATACACTTCCAGTCCAACATGAGGAAAATGCAAATACAAACGGTAGCCACGAGCATAAACGCTCCAGAAGCCATAACCGTTTCAATGCATTTCCTCCATATTCGGGATAAATAGAAAAAGTCACAGTATCCTTAAGAATTTCATATGCAAAGAAAAACGCACAGAATGTCATTGAAAATTTTATTGAAATATAGTGAATAATCCGGTTCTCAAATAGCGTAAATAGACACGTCAGAAAATATGCTTCTAACAATGCGGATTCACAATGTTTCCCAAAGAGTTAGTCAACTCTGTATCGAGTGAATATAAATCTCAGCCCGTGAGTGTGGTAGTGCACATGAGATTTGCCTACTCATTTGAAGGTGATTGTTGTCAAAAGGCGGTCTTCCTTTATTAGGAGAAGCCTTTACCCAAACATGATGGTGATTGCGGCCTATTATGGCCGGACAAAAATTACAAATTGAATATATTGCAGGATAAATGGCAGTAGTATATAAACCCTTAATGTAATATTGAAAAGAAGAAGAAAATGCGATATAAAATTTTTACGCATATAAAATAATGCGCTTACTTTTAAAGAAACGTAAAAGAAATTTACCATTCTCTCTTTTATTCGGCATATTTCTGTTGCTTATAAAAACATATTAAAAAAAAACATAAGACAAACACTACTATTAATATTATTTAGATCACAAAATACACATATGTAAATTTATGTAATGTCCCTTGATTTAGGTGTTATGTTGTTGGGTCCACTTCAACTACTCCAATTGGATGTGTTCCTTTTAATGTGGTTTTATGTGGAATGAAAAGGTATAAACAATGCAATATATACGTTACGGACACTAATAGAAAGTTCAATAGAGACACAGAAAGGCATATATTTGTGCTTCATAGATTATATTAAGGCATTTGATAAAGTAAAACATGATTAACTGATTAAAATATTGGAAGATATCAACATTGATGGGAAAGATTTAAGAATAATAAAGAATATTTGCTGGAACCAATTATCAGCAATTAAAATGGGAAATAAAGAGGGCAGTTACGAATAAAAAATAAACTAGGAGTACGACATGAGTGTGTCTTGTCACCGAGTCTCTTCTCCCTCTATAGCAAAGTAATAATGAGAGAGATCAAAGTGAAGCCAGGAATACTAATTTGAGGTTATAAAATAAACAATATACGCTATGCAGATGACGCAGTATTGGTAGCGGATAATGCAATAGACCTGCAACAATTGTTGAACATTGTAGTAACAGAGAGTGCAAAGAAAGGACTCTCCCTGAATATAAAGAAAACAGTAACAATGGTAATATCAAAGAAAATTGCGAAACCAAAATGTGACAAAAAAATAGAAGGGAAAATGTTTAACCAAGTGGGTAATTTTAAATATCTAGGGCCATTTATAACATCTGATGGAAGATGTACAACATAGATTAAGAGCAGAACAAGGCAAGCAAACGCTGCATTTCAGAAAATGAAGTTTATCTTATGCAATAAGTCAGTATCAATGAATGTAAGAGAGTGCTAAAATGCTATATAGAACCAGTTTTACTGTATGGAAGTGAACTTTTTTTTTTAGCATATCCTTTACAGGACTTAGCTGTCAACACCAGCATCTTTCAGCTGTATGTTGATCTCTTGGCAAGATTACGCTCAGTAGTTTGCCATTGCTTTCTGAGCGGCCGGCTCAGTATCCCGCAAGTCACGAGCGGGGGTCGAACCGCCTCAGCTCTCGCTCTGCTACGAGACTGCGTGATAAACGGGATTACAGAGAGAAAGTGTTGTAACCCCACAGCCAGAGAGACCGGATAAAGTGAATTTAGGAATGTAAATAAACATATTAAGAAGAAATTAGAAGCAACAGAGATGCGAATCCCGAGACGAATGTTGTGAATTCCTCTGCCAGAGTAACTAACAACAACTGGCCTGAAACAGGCTAATGAAATTAGAACATTATATACAACAATAAGAAAGAGGCAAACAGCTGTCTTCGGTCATGTGATGAGAAGAGAGGCATTGCAGAACATTCTAATAACTGGAAAGATCGAGGAGAAGAGAGGCAGAGACAGACCACGAGAAATGATGCTGGATGGACTGAGACAGTGGCATGGAGGAATACCATCAGCAGAGTTGATCCAGAACACCAAAGACCGAGATCTGTGGAGAGCCATGAACGCCTACGCCAGCTGGCAGGGTGCTTGGACGATGACACACACACGCGCACACACACACACACACACACACATACACACGCGTCACATTGTCATTCTCTGTGGTAAATAAGTTAATAAAATGTGTCTACATGAAGACTGCTCGCTATAACAATATACTTAATTTTGTGTGTGGTACGGACAGAGCTGAGTGCGATACGTAAGCTTACCGCCTTGCTTTGGTTTCCCTTAACAAATGTATGAGTGCTGGTCGTTCAGAAAGCAATGGCAAACAACTGAACGTAAACTTGCCAAGAGATCACAACATCAATAAATGCTGGTGTTGACTGCGACGTCCTGTAATGGAAATGCAACTAACTAATATAACACAATTACGGAAAGTAAAGGGCGTTGCGGTGACTAGTCTTCATCAGTAAATGAATACGACAAACACAACACATTGTCTTCTGTGTGTTTGTATCTTGTGTTTTCTTGTGGTTCACACGGCACAAATGAAGCAAGAAAAGAAGGGTATACTAATAATAATCATCACCATCTTACAGTTCTGCGGTCATGGGTCGGATGTTTTCAACATGGCTGTCAGATACAGTTTTGTGTGTTGCTAAACTAAAATCCGAGTGTCTCAGGTCTGCTTGTGTTGTAATGTTCGATGCATATGTCTCAGTCTTTATGTTGGTTTCCTGAGAGTATGAAAACAGGTTTATATTACTAATTAGTGTATGGGTTGTACATTGTTCTGTAATTTGGTTCTAAGACCACACATATTTAAAATAATTATAATTAAATCACTCATGATGGTTCTAACACTAATAACTCATCAGAATCAGAAGGAAAGTTTGTGTTGTGTTGTTTTCTTCTGTCTCCTGAACTTTACCTGTGTCTTTTGATGCAGAGTGATATATTCGTTGCACTGACAACGGCGGCAACTGTGGAGGGAAATCCCCAATGCAATAGTGATACATTCTGTGATGGCCACTGTGGGGCGTGGTTCGACTCGATTTGATGTTACCTTTACCCATAGCCTGTTTAACTTCAAGGATAAGTTATAGTTAGGGTCCTTCAATGGCTCAGAATGATAGTCCTGGGTTTACCCTCACAGGCTTATTAATCCTAAGGTGATTGTTGTCCCATTTATTTGCCCTGTGGACATCAAGTCCACAATGCGGCCAGGTTGGTTTCCTGCCAGGTATTGTGAACATAATCCGATATCTTGGGTCCGTTATCCTGGGCACAGATATTTCCATACAGCCTGGAACGTCTTGCTTTGGTGTACACAAACCGCCCCACTTCCTGGCTCCTTGTTTCAGCTGAGACACCTCAGCTTTGCCGTCATGGCTGGTTGCTGAAACACAGGCTGCCAGACCTTCGTTGTTGGTTGTAGTTTTTTTTAAATGTTGCATAACCCTTACATTACGTTGCAGTCAACACCAGCATTTTCAGCTGCTGTTGATATACTAGGCAAGTTTTTTATGTTACGTTCAGTAGTTTGCCACCGCTTTCTGAACTACCGCCTCACATACCCCGTAGGTTACCAGTGCGGCACGATCCGCTGCAGAATCTCGCGCAGCTGTTTTTCTCACGGGCAGCTGTTTTCCCTACGTGAATATACGGACTTACGAACAACGTAGTTAAACCCTTGGCCAGGGAGACCGGTATTGTCTGTTATCCAATGAGATGAAAAGCCGAGCAAGAACTGTTTACTCAGGTATAAATCATATTGGTTGTATTAAGTAACCAATGAATGGTAACCCCCTCTTTCTCTCGTTCCAGATGTTGTAAGTCTTTTTTGATGTCGGGTTCTTTAATTTTTTAATTTTTTCCCCCCTACGTAAAGTGTTGTACACGTTGTCAAAGGCCAATTGAGTGCAGTAAACATACCTTTGAGTTTTGCTATTGGTTGGTATTTCGAACCTATATAAATAGAAACTGCTTCAGCTGGGACGGCGGCAGGTCCATATAGGACGCTGTTTAAAACCGATTCACTGCCAAGCGCCACTTTGGTGACAGAAGGGATCGACGCTTGACAGCCAAGGGCCACTGACATAAGCCTGGGTCATTGACATTGAGTTGAGTGACCGGGCATGAGAAAGAATGGAGATGAAAGTGGGAGACAGTAAAGTGACTGACCTGGCTATGAGAAAACAGCCAGTCCTGAGAAATAAAATAGTGAGGGTAGAGAAAAACCCCTAGGGTGGGTGGGGCGAGAGATAGTGTATTTGTGTGTGAAGTCAAGGGACTTCGAGAGAGTTGAGTTTGCGATACCGAAGGAGTCGGTAATCCACGGAGAACGGTGTTGTGTTGTTCTCCTAGTTGTGAAGACAGGCCTGAACCAGAGTGGGTTCTATAGTGAGTGTAGGCCTGAACCCAGAGTGGGTGATATAGTTCGTGGACACTAAGACCCAGTGTGTGGGTGTATTGTGAGGTCCAGCGGTGGATAGGAGCTGGATTACTTGTCTGGTGATTTGATATGAAGCAGGCTTGAGAAGGCATTGATGTGTGCTGGTTAAATTGTGAGGAGGATATTTATATTCTATGGATGACATTATTTCTGGATGTATAAACATGTTCCGTCTGTCCGTCTTATTTCTGGATTAAAAGATTATGTGCGCCAACTCAATCTTGTTTCATGACTGGTGAAGGTGCACTTCTGGGGTGAGTTGGATTAAGAGACAGTTAGATAGCTCAATTGACACACCATGAACATCCTTATTTAGACAACGACCATCACACGAAAACTTATCATCAAGAACATTGAACTTATCATAAGACGTGTGACATCTGGGGTCTCTCCTGTCAAGAACGACGGGGGTATATTGAGAAACCCATTGCATTATAGACATTGGTGTCATTCTGAGATATTTGTGGGCTCTTCGCTGAAAGAGAGGAGTTAGTATCTGTGACTTCGTCCCATCAATTTAGACAGTACTGCGTCAAAAGATTAACAGCAACTCTTTTGTGTGTGTAAGACGCCACATCGAAGAAACACTGTCAGAGCGCGGGGAATACACGCGGCAGAAATCACAAGCGAACAGTCAGTTCACGTCAAGTTCACTACTGGTGAATTGATACCAACCATATCGTTGAAGCGAGAGGGGGTGTCAGAGATTTAACGCAGCACAGATCAACCGGCAGAGTCGACTACAGTGACGGGGGTGTATTGTCACAAACAGCACGGAATGTCGGGTTGAGAGGCCAGGCGCATGTGTTTATAGGTCAAGAGACTGAAGCGCCAGCAGACAGCACAGGTAAATGTCGTGGGGACAAAACGGTGTTTGCGACAAGACCGGTCAGTCCTAGATGTGTGTGTTTGACAGGACAGGATTGAAGACAGCGAGCAATTTCGTCGCAAGATCCTGTGCGTGGTGGGATATTTGGTGTGTCTGTGCGAAGGCAAGCACACTGTGTTGTCGCAAGTTGACTGGTCAAGATTTGTCGACGCAGTTAATAGGCCGGGTTGAGAGAGCGTCAGCGCTGTTTACGAGGACAGCTGGAAAGGGGTATTAACGTTAACCCTACCCCAGGTGCGGGGGGCAGAAGTGGAAAGTGTTTGTGTATGGCGGAAAAGTTCCGGGCATTTTACAGACAGATTAAGTGTGACTTTCCACGGAGTTAAAAGAGCAGCCGGTGGGGCTGTCAAGTTTGTGTGAAAACTGTTTTTACGGAGGAATTATTCACTGAGAGTGATAAAGAGAAATTGAGGTGACATTGTGAGTTGGGGGTGGAAGAAGGAAAGGTACTCAGGAAAATTTCCACGGCCTAGTGTGGTCAAGATGACTCATTGTGAATGAACAAAACAAGGTTGTTTTGAAAGAAAGCCAGATTTTATGTTTCGCCTTTGTTGAACTGTTCTACTTTTGTCATCATTATTCTGTTATGAGCAAACAGTTTTAATCATATCATCATCGCAACCATGGTCGTATTTCTTTGCCAATAAGGATCTATATATCCAAGTTTAAAGCGCTGAACATTGGCTGCCATTCTCCTTTTCTTTTTGGTGAATCTTGTCGGGTAACGGCAATCCATAACATTTATGATACAACAAAGCGCCATCTCCGCAACGAAAGTAACAACAAATCGAAAGAACACTTTGGATTATTACGGTGGTGTCACCACGTCCAGAGAAAGTACAATAACGTTACGGACTGTGTCGAGACAGAACATTTTGGATAATCACTATCATCTTCAACTTTTGTCGACAGTTGGAATTTATGATCACCATGTGAAATTCAGGAACCACTCAACAAGTCGATAAGTCGCTTTGGAAACTAGCGTCGTAGACATTTTCAGCATAGTGGGAGAAACTATTAAACACTATTAACAGCAAAATAAGAACTTTTTGCGACGGATTATAAGTACAGATTTATCGGCCAACCGGTTGGACATTCTGTTGCTCTCGTGGTCTTAACTGTCGTTATCGTTTGTGGATTTATCTATATGGATATGCGTTACATGTAGTTGTTGATAGGCACTTTTTGCAATCTCTATCTACATTAGGATAGGCCTTGCAAAACGTGGATATTTCTAGTTCTTACGATATTTTTGTGTGGAAAAATTTAATGAGTTAACGTGTCGTGCAGTGACATTGGAGTCCTAACTAATATCTACAGACGCGTTGTCTGACGTCACAGCTGTGTATATTTTGTGGATACATTTTTTTTTCTTCTTTTCGTTATATTTACATATGATATTTTTGGTGTTCGGATATATGTTATTATTGTGATCTTTCGTCATTTCTGCTGTCTAGTGGTCTGTGTCAGTTTATATATTACGCGCACTGTGGATGTCACTACACAAGCTTGTGGGTGTTACTGTGGTTTATTTCTGTGTGATCATCGTCTCCGTGTACTCAGCTTGTGAAGTCTAGCGTTGGATAGTCAATCACTTAGTGTTATCATCCATTTGTTTGTATATGTATGTATATGTATGTTTAACAATATTTCCAGGGACTTTATGAAACTTGTGGTCATAGATATAGAGATATAAGGGAGCATTGGTGATATTCCACCTCACTACCTAGTGCTTATAGAGTGACTGGGTGAGTACGGAGTGATATTTTAGCACTACGAATTTACGGACACATGGAGTGATGGTGTACTTAGGGAAGTGACACAAAGACTAACAGCAGAGTCGTCACATTTATAGATGGCTGATTGACAGCAACGTGTCCACAAGTACAAGATGCCTACTTTAATGGAATATATTGAAGCAGGTGAACGAATAGGCCTGAAAGGTAAAGAGTTACAGGAGTATGCCGAAGCAAAAGAACAGAAACAGATTGAAAGAGACCAAAGACAAGCTGAAAGAGAACAGAGACAGGAAGAAAAGGTAGCTGAAGACAAGCGTCTACAGGAAGTGAAATTAGCTGAAATAGAAAACAAGCGTCTACAGGAAGAGAAAGAAACACAAATGAAAATGGAAATTGAGAAAGAGAAGATCAAGTGTCAGATGCAAACTGAAATCGAATTGAGAAAACTAGAACTATCTTCGAAGGGTCAAAGTGAGGAAAGCAGAAGACCGTCGCAGTCGTCACAGAGATTAAAACTGCCATAGTTTACGGACCGAGACAACCTTGAATCTTAATTGGATAGATTTCAAGCAAGTGCAAAAACTTTAGGCATCCCAGAGAAACGAGTATGCGATGCGACTTGGCGAGTATCTTACGGGTAAGGCACTAGACACCATGTTCAATTTACCGGTAGAAGAAAGAAAAACTACACTATTTGCGTCAACGTCTCCTCACAAAGTTCCAACTCACTGAGCATGGATATAGAACACAGTTTAGACAGTTAGTGCCAGAGACAAATCAAGATTTCACAGACTTTGTTAACACAGTAAAGAACACATTTAACAAATGGATGGAGCTTGCAGAAGTAGGGAAAGATTTTAATAAATTAGTAGATTAGTGTTAAGAGACAAAGGTATTAGCTTCATGTAATACTAACTTAGTGGCGTTCTTTGAGGAACGTATGCCAAAGGACATAGACACAATGTCACAGTTAGGGCAAAATTACATGACTGCACATCCTAACGTATCTATTGGTAGACACTTTAGTGAGGAAATAGTCTGTGCAGCGTACACTAAACAGGACCAGAATCCAGTTATCAGACCAAGGACGAAATGTGTGGATTCAGCACAGAAAGGTGAGCAGCAAGAACTTCAAGATAATGGTTTCCGAGGAAACAATGTTGGTAGAGTAGGACGGTACCCATATAGAAGAGGGAATTTCCAGAGACGTCCAAATTATGCCGGATGTTGGAATTGTGGGAGCTGGAGACAAAAGGGAGCGGAGTGTGACGTGCAGCTAGCCAGTGAGCCAACAAGTAACGCAAGGAAGCACATCACTTGTTTCAAATGTGGAAGGAAGGGGCATTTCAGCCATCAATGTACAGATGAGAGAAACAGAGCACTCAAATGCAGCGCAAGTAATTGAGACGCTGAACAATGAAGATTGTAGTGGGTGCAAACCTCTGTTTGAAAAAGACAGTCAGCCAGTCCTAATATGTGGTCATACAGTGAAAGCTGGATCAGCAGTGCAGTGAAGGAGGAAGTTCTGAAGCTGCATCAGGAATTCGTCAATGATAGACCAGCGTTAACAATTAGGGATTCCGGATGTACGTCTATCGGAGTGAGGAAAAGTTTAATAGATCCCATCGGATTATACAGGGAAAATATTAGATGCATAACATTCAACGGCACAGTAGAGTTCTACCCATTAGCCATAATAACAGGTAAAAACACCATATATCACTGGAAGAGTGACAGCGTGTGTTTTGGACTCACCAGTGGCTGATTTGATCATAGGAAATGTTATAGGAGTTAAAGATTGTACAGAAGAGGAATTAGTTTATTGGGACCAAACATATAGTGTAAGCAGTAATGAGGTAGTTACCACAAGAGAACATAAATTAGAGAGTATAGCTGAGGTAGAAGAGGCACTTGAAGTAGACACAGGAACCCAGACAAGTGTAGTACAGTTGAGCAGATGAGAATGGATCCCAAATATAGTGCGAGTGACTCCCAGAGACAAGATACTACTCTGAACAAATGTTCCCAAGGGTGTAGGAGAGTAGAAAATAGGCAGTCAAAGAAAGGTAGATGGTGCTTCGAGAGGAAGAACAATGTTCTCACTCGCCGCTTTTCAGATAGTGGAACTGCACGTGGGCAAGGAGCAGTACCTTTAGCACATAGAGACCGATATACTAGAACAGCTCAGGATAGTGCATGTGCAGGTCACATAGGCATAAGGCGTATGAAGCAGAAAGCAAGGTGCCAGATATATGGGCCAAGATTGAATAAAGAGTTCAGACTAAACAGAGACGCAAGTGTAACGGTGCAATATGCAGATAGGAAAGTTGAGTCAGGTCAAAAGAATGTTCGCGACATTACTGACCCAGGGCTAGGGATATCAAACAGATGTTGTAACTGTAGAGGTACCATGAGTCATGGGTACATGAAAGGTAGACACAGCATCGACATGAATCAGAGATGGGTTGATGCATGAAAAGAACCACCTATATAGGGTCGGTACACAAATAGTATTGTGGGGTCGTGAAGTAGTAAGAGACCTATGGGTACATAAGTATAATGCTTTTCTATGATGTATTATTATTATTATGTGATGTATTAGTTCATGCATTGATACACAAGATAGAAAGTTGTTGTATTTTTGTGTGGGGAATATGGGAGTGTACTATGAGCATTTGATGTATTATTTAGGGTGGTAGCTAGAAGTGAGGTTTAGCCATATTTAGGGCTACCCAGACAATATGTCTGGGTCACATATTTAATAAGTGTTAGTCTCCCAATATTTGTAAAACGAAGTTTTCTTTTAAGAGGGGGGTGATGACATAAGCCTGGGTCATTGACATTGAGGTGAGTGACCGGGCATGAGAAATAATGGAGATGAAAGTTGGAGACAGTAAAGTGACTGACCTAAGCTATGAGAAAACAGCCAGTCCTGAGAAATAAAATAGTGAGGGTAGAGAAAAAACCCCTAGTGTGTGTGGGGCGAGAGATAGTGTATTTGTGTGTGAAGTCAAGGGACTTCGAGAGAGTTGAGTTTGAGATACCGAAGGAGTCGGTAGTCCACGGAGAACGGTGTTGTGTTGTTCTCCTAGTTGTGAAGACAGGCCTGAACCAGAGTGGGTTCTATAGTGAGTGTAGTCCTGAACCCAGAGTGGGTGATATAGTTCGTGGACACTAAGACCCAGTGTGTGGGTGTATTGTGAGGTCCAGCGGTGGATAGGAGCTGGATTACCTGTCTGGTGATTTGATATGAAGCAGGCTTGAGAAGGCATTGATGTGTGCTGGTTAAATTGTGAGGAGGATATTTATATTCTATGGATGACATTATTTCTGGATGTATAAACATGTTCCGTCTGTCCGTCTTATTTCTGGATTAAAAGATTATGTGCGCCAACTCAATCTTGTTTCATGACTGGTGAAGGTGCACTTCTGGGGTGAGTTGGATTAAGAGACAGTTAGATAGCTCAATTGACACACCATGAGCATCGTTACCTAGACAACGACCATCACACGAAAACTTATCATCAAGAACATTTAACTTATCATAAAGTACGACGTGTGACAGCCACTTTAGTGATAGATTCTTGACAGTTCGTTATTTGTTTCATTTCGCGAATCTTTCTTAATTTTAAAGCCTTATAAATGACGTTATAAGCCGGAAGAAGGTCTGTCATTTTAAAACAGCCCACGAGAGAAAGAAATGATATAAAAATTGAGCAGAAATGTTTAGTTAAATTGTGGTTACTTTT
The DNA here is from genome assembly GCA_014155875.1 of Cepaea nemoralis. NCBI lineage: Eukaryota > Metazoa > Mollusca > Gastropoda > Stylommatophora > Helicidae > Cepaea > Cepaea nemoralis. The sequence continues at coordinate 218,548 of JACEFZ010004955.1, read as the reverse complement.
CTGAGTTTAGAAATGGCACGATCTCTGGTTTTCGACATCGCATATTTATATTACATAATATTATTAAACAATGTTAGATCATAGTTATTCCGATTTAAAGGACTTTGCGAACGATTCTAAACTGACAGCACTTGGTTAATGTGGTTATTCAGTTAAAATAAATTATTTAGCATGAGATCGTAATGGAAAACAAAACTAACGGTGAAAGTTCGTCATCATGCCGAATTATGCTCGCTCTAATGGGCCATACTTGTGCCCCTAAGTTTGCTATGCCTAACACAAATAAGCTCAGGAGTATTTAAATAATTAAATTTAAAAGAATAATAATTGTAACTAAATAAAATATAATGTTGTTAATGTTTTTCGTTACACATCTGAATCTCGTGTTTCTATCTTGTTCTATTTTCTACAACATATTCTATATATTATACAAAAATGCTTTAAAATATGAAATTTTAATTGTGTTTTATTGATGTTACGGGGCAGTTCTTGTGATATTAGTGAAAGTAAAGTGGTGTATTTATAATTATTCAGTAAACTTCAATGGATTATCATCAACGATTAAGAAGTATTGCCTTGGTAAGTGGAAATGTTTAATAATTGTCACCTATGTCTTCAATTTGTTTTTAAAGAAAATCTAACATTATTGTAAGATATTTCTAACCTCTAGCAATTGTAGCAATACTGACATGTTTCTTGATACATAATACAAAATATCTGCTACAATTTCAACTATGTTTAGATCATTACTGTGGAACACCCCCTACTTCACATTTTCTGCCATCATTTTCTGTTTGGTCCAAACCCATTTTTTGTTTGGCAGTGAATCTGTGTAACAAAAAAAAAAATAACAACCGCGTAACTTTCATAGCCACACAGACTCCACTGACCTTTAACATAATTGTTCCTGGAAAATGTAATTTCTTCCCACTGCAATATTGGGCACTTAATTCCAGAAAAGGAAGAGCCATGTTTGAATACATTTGTATAGATTATTGTAGTTGAATATTCAAGAACTCACAAAGCATACACGTCCATTCGATGCCCACATTGTCTGTTATCCAAAGAGGTAAAAGGCCGAGCAGGAACTGTTTCCTCAATCAATGACCGGGGTTAAGAATGTGTGTTTTTAATGATAAAATATATTTAACGTTTTCAGTAACACATAATGAACAACAAGAATTGAGTGCCTTCGTCTAATACACCCCAAGATTGATTTAGCGATTTTTAGTGATAATACATGCTTAATGCTTTCAGTAACATATACACACGGTGTAACACCCTTGTCGTGCTGGTTTTAACGTGTTGTTATGGGAGCCGGTCGTTCAGCAAGCAATGGCAAACTACTGAACGTAAATCTTGCCAAGCCACCAAAAAACGGCAGTAAAATGCTGGTGTTGACTGCAAAGTCCTGTAAAGTATATGCAACTATAAACATAATGCACAGATAGGGGAGGACAAAGAAGTAACTAACTGGACCACGTAGTATGGTTGAGACAAGAAGACTGAGCTAATACACGACTCTGGTGATCGAGCGTAATGGCGAATCAAGGCTGCCCACGCTTATCGACATGGCACATGATGGATGGATACCATTCAAACACATAAATGGTGAAAATAAAAGATATAATGAACATAAGATGTTTTGGTCTTTAACAGGCCAGCCAAAAAATATGTTTTTCTCCACAGACACACCGGCATATGCCATAACCTAAATGTCGGAGAAACCCAAAACAGAGATCGTAAAATGGAGGAGAAATGAAAACGATAAGTTATCACATTTTCTCACATGTAAATTAAAGCCATTAATTTTACAAAAACTTAGAAGCCAACTTAAAATTGTTAACTTCTGTTTTAAATCCTTTAGTATTTACATTTAATTCTATAAAGACTTTATAAACGATTAAGATAAATGCTACCATTATTTGAAAGACATAATAGATTTATGCTACACTTAGTTATGTCCCTTGAAATAACCTGACGAGATGCAACGAAATGTGACAGGCAATAAATCGTACAATCTATGGTTTGTGTCTTTTTCCAATAGAAATTCGTGGTTTAGGGTAAAGAGATAGGGATAGTACTTCACGGTGAGTGACAAGGGATAGACCAGGATCCTATTTGGTTCCCATCTCTTTACCTAGCTCATGTATGACTCCACGAATACCGCTTGTAGTACGGCGGTGGTCACACCACAGGCACAGTCTTGGCTGACTGGCTAAACTCCATGAGTGGAGTAGGGGGGTAATATCCTACTAAGGCAGGTGTCACCGAACTACGGCCTGCGACGTCATTTCCTCCGGCCCGCCGACGGTGCTCGAACTTGCTTGATATAACGTAAGAAACACGAGACGTTGTGATACAATTTAAATGTAAATATTATGTTTAGAATAATTTGGAGATCTTCACACGTGCAGAGACCTCCTGGCTTACATGTGTCTTAAATTTACTATTTTCAAATTATAAATTATTGCATGTGGAAATAAAACACAATTCGAAAGAATTACATCAGCATATCAAGAGATTTACAAACAAGAAAAATAATATAACAGGAAACGGTTGTATTAGAGGAAAAAAATTGAGAAATTATAATTAATAACATTGACATAACAATAAAGATGGACAGAGTACACATAAGATTTATTCTAGGACAACAGGGTCAATAGACCAACATTGTATAATACTCAAGATGGACCAACAATATTAAAGCTGAAGTAGGAAAGGCTATTAAAAAGATGAAAGAAGGAAAGGCTGCGGGTCCTGACAACATAACAACATAGATGATAAAATCCGTATCCAACTTTGGCATTGAAACTATCACATAATTATAGTAATGATATATATATATATATATATATATATATATATATATATATATATATATATATATATATATATATATATATATATATATAATACCGGGTACATCCCCAAGGATTTGAAAACATCCATTTTCATCACATTACCAAAGAAGTCAAGAGCTATTGATTGTGAGGATTACAGAACTATTAACTTAATGAGCCGCATAACTAAGATACTACTCAAGGCCATACAGGAACGAATTTAACGTAAAATAGATGAGGAAGTAGCTGAAGAACAATTTGGGTTCCGCAAAAACAGCGGCACCAGAGAAGCAATTGTCTGTTTGAGTATGTTAATTGAAAAATATATATATATATATAGTATATATATATATATATATATAATATATATATATATATATATATATATATATATAGATAATATATATATATAGATAAGTTCAATATATTTAGAGGAATATATAGAAGTTCCAAAAAGTATATATGTTTGTTTTATAGACTAAAAGAAAGATTTTGATAGAGTACAACATGAACGATTAATTACGTGCCTTCAAGATATAGGAGCAGACGGAAAGGACATCAGACTTATTAGTAACTTGTACTGGGAACAAGTGGCGTCTATTAGATGCGGTAATAACTACTCGTCGCCTATAGAGATAAAAAGTGGAATACGGCAGGTATGTGTACTGTCCCCAAGCCTCTTCAACCTATCCACAGAAAGAATTTTTAAACAAGTTGAACTGCCTGTCTATGTGTTTTGTGCATTGCACTCATCCATGATTAACTTAGTTTCTCGTCTTTTATCCCAGTGCTTTCGTTCTTGCTTGAAAGTAATGTTAAAGTTAATTGCATAATCCTTTACAGGACGTTTGCAATACACACCAGCATTTATTGCTGCTGTTGATGTCTTGGAAAGTTTACTTTCAGTAGTTTGCCATTGCAGTTGAGTCTGATGCCAAATAGCGCACAGCTGTATTTCGAACGCTGGTATACGGGAATAAGAACCGCGTTAAGACCTTCGCCACGGAGACAAGCGAAATTGTGTACAGAATGTGTATGCGGCCCGCACTCGTCATTTTGTCATTAACCGGCCCGCCGTGAAAAACGTTTGGTGACCCATGTACTAAGGAAATGTCCTTCCCTAGTACACAAAGACTGGGGCGGTTAAGAAGGCGGATGAATCTAAATAATCAACGGCTTCGGAAGCGAAACAGCAGTGTGTGTGGCACACATGGGGCATGTTCATGACACGATAGTGAACATGTGTGGCCATCGTGGAAGAGATTGGGACCTCACCACGTAATATCCCAAAGACAGCAATGGTAATTCAACAACAAGAAATCAGCTATGGCATGAAATCAGTATTAACATCTAGAGAGATTCATAACGCATTAAACATGAGAATTGTCAAATGCTACGTATATTCAACGCTACTGTATGGCGCGTAAGCCTGGACATTGAACAAGCAACTAGAAAGTCGCATAGTAGCCTTGGGGATGTAGATATACAGACGAATATGTCGTATTTCATGGAAACAAAAACAATCAAATGCAGAGGTTCTAGAAAAAACTGGGAATGAAGAAAGAGTTGATGAAAGAAATAAAGAGGAGGCAAGTGAAATATTTCGGCCACGTTAAAATTACATGATACTCTTTTAACAACCATACTGGAAGGCACGGTTATGCGTAAGCGAGCATGAGGTAGACAACGATACAAGTGGGAAGATAACATCATGAGATGGACACAAATCAGCCTGACAGAATGTACAGTCAAGGCGAGAGACAGACAGTGTTGGAGATGCATTGCAGCCAATCTTCATTGTGGAGACGGCACATGACTGACTGAATAGGCATTCTTTCATACTCCAAATATTCTCAATCACTTATTTTATGTAAACAAGTTTAATGGTATCACCGAGTGAATCATACATTAAACATTGCAACTAGCTTCTAAATATACCATTTTTGTTGTCTGTCTTTAATAATGAGATGAGGCTATAGTTTTTCAGCTGTGTATTGTCTGTGCTGCCTTTAGGTATGAGTGTTATGTATTATATGTTGCAAGTGTTTGGGATGTCTTGTTTGTGAAAAGCTTCTTGGTAGACGTTTAGAAGGAACTGCTTAGGATGGGAAAGAAGTGTTGGTAGAATTCCACAGTGAGTCCATCTAGTCCTGTCATTTTGTATTTTTTTCATTTGATTGAGTGCATGTGTTATATCTGCTAATGTAAGCTCTGTATCAAGTGTGTATTTATCTGTGTCAGACAGTTTCTTTGTAAATTGTACGAACCTATTTTGTGTTTGTGTGTTGGCTGGTACTGATGTATATAGATCAGTGTAGTACTGTTGGAATGTCTCTAATATATGATGTTAGCCTCTGTCTGTGTGATTCCGTGCATGTCCTTCATTGCTTCTATTTGTCTGTTATGCTGTACTGTTTGTTCTATTCTCATGTGTTGTTTGCTGTGAGTTTCTTGTGATATGGTAGTGAGTTTAGTTCTAAGGAGTAGGCCCCTAGAATTTGTGTTGCTGATGTTGTTCTAATTATGATTCCAGTGTGTAGGTATAGTGCAATCCTGTCAGTCTGTTTTGTGAGTTGTATTGCTGTTTGCATGATATGCATCTTGTTTTAGTCTGTATATGTTGGATGCAAGTTGTGTTCTATTACGTATTGTATTCTTTAGTAGATCCCAAATTGTGTTATGTTGTCGGCGAGTGTACTATTAGTGTGTGAAAAAATGAGGTGTGTCATGTGTTGTACACAATCTGTGTTTTGGAGTAGTGTGTTGATTGCCAATGGGTGATCGCTTTGAGGGCCGTGCATTTGTAGTGTCTGTAGTGATATATGCTAGTACTGCTTTGTGCTCTGCGTATTGTAATGTTTCTTGTGGGTTTTGTATGTGTATTATTTGGTGTGTTGCAGGTGTGCATATTATGTCTAGTCTGGCTGGTTTGTTGTATGCCATATGTTTGTGTGTTGTTGAAATGATATTAGGGTGTCTGTGTCTGAAAGCGTCTGTTAAATTGTGTGTTAAATGGGGTATCCTGCAGTATATCCAGTGGGTGCATTCAATTCCTGTCACTTCTTCTTAATTGTGTTTTGATTCCTGCCCCCCTCCCCACTTCCCGCGCCCTATAATGACCAAATCTGATAGTACAGAATTGACGTCCCCTACACTGATAACATTTTGTCATCTGTATGTTTTTGTCAGCAGGGTGTCTATAGTGCATTTATATTTGTTTGCCTCCCTATAAAAATCCATATCTCAGTAACCAACTGAGAGTAAATGATTAGATGTAGCACATAACCTTATCATTATGTCTACCCAACAAACATTTTTTTCTGGAGATTATACAGCAGATTTCAATGTTTGTTTATATGCCGTATATAATTTACGGGTCAGAGATTAGGTCCGTAATTTTAAATGTATTACACCTTCAGCCAGAAAATCAGCGTTCAATGTTGAATATTCTTCGTGGTTCACGGGATTGGCCTTATGACAAGAACTCCGCTCTGTTTAGAATGGGAGTGTTCAGAGGTTTCGTCAATGTGTCGGTACTTTATTGAATCCTGATTATTTTGTTTAAAATCTTATCATTATCGCTAACATTGGAATGTGTGAATATTGTTCAATGGGATTGAATGTTAAATCGTGTACACTTCAAAGCATCGCTATGAAGTTGTACACATATTTTTGTCAAGAAGCTGATCGCAGAAACCTGTTTCATACTATTACAAATTCCGTTTAAAAAAAAACAGTGCATGCATTGGGTTTGAGTAAACGGTCATTTCGTCGATGGGTGCAAGAATCTGGAATTAAACCACCACGCAATAACCAACCGGTAGGTAGAAAGGCTATTGTACACAGCTTTGACAAGGATGTCATGATGGCGAGCTTTTACAAAAGTGCTGGATACCAAAGAAACAGTGACTATAAGAAAACTTAGGGATTGGTTGAGAAATAACAATAACATAGAGCTATCCAAAACAACTTTGTGGAAAATTATAAGGATGTTAGGCTTCACTTTTAGAAAGTACAAGGGAGGAAGAAATATCCTTTGCGAACAACCGTATTAAGAACCATGAGAAGCAGATACCTACGTGAAATTAGGGAAATCGGCAAAGAAAAGTATGGCATAGTGTATTCGGATGAAATGTGGATCAATGCGTACCACACAAATGATAAGGAATGGCAATCAGTGGATGGACAGATAAAGCGATATGTGCCCAGTAGTATAGAACAGCTTTTGGTCATGGCCCATGCTGGTAATGCGCATAATGGCTTACAACAGAATGCTGGACTCGTGTTCGTATCAAAGCATACAGACAATAGGGATTATCATAATAAGATGAATGGTAATGTATTTAGATATTGGCTAGAGAATACTGTGCTTCCATCCCTAGATAGATCGTCGTGTCCAATTATGGACAATGCATGATATCAATGTTTTTGCCCAAGAAGAAAAAATACCTACAGCATCGAGCACAAAGGGAGCAATACAGATATGGCTCAGAGTGGAAAACATACCATTTCCAGAAACGTATTTCTTGCTAGAATTGTTGTCTCTTGTAAAACAGACGCCAAAAAAGCAAGAAATATGAAATCGACAAGTTGATAGAAGAGCATCGTCGTGGGTGCTTTAGACTTCCATCGTACCTGCTATACTCGTTGTGCAAAACAGATAATCATGTTCCGTCTCAGCAGAGTGGACATTGCACCCAATCCCATACGAATCAGGATACGCATTGTGTCTGTCACGAAATACGGGAGGTCTTCGATCCGAATGATCAAAGGTTAGAGATCGGCGGTCTATACCGCTACAACTTTTTGTTGTGAGAACGGGTTCCCGATCAAACAAGATGGGAGCTATTTGATTGCAGAGAACTGGGTCCCGATCAAACACGATCGGAGCTCTTTGAAATAAGGGGAACGGAGGTCCCGAGAGAAACGGAAAAACGATCTCAACTAGAATTGTCTATATCAAAGAAGAGTGTCGGCATGTTTGTGTACAAGGATCAAAAGACGAGAAAAGAGCAGGGGCTAATAGGTAAAGGAAAAACCAGTGACGTCCTACAGACAACATTCTAAGCTGTCTGAAAATACCGTTTTAAATTCAGTGTACTGACGAGGATTACAACGAGAGGAAGTGTTTACCTATTCTTGGTCTAATTATTAAAAGGAATTACGATGTCAAGTGGTGTTTAAAGGCAACGGACATTTGTACAGGATGTACATGTGTATTTCCAATTCAGGATCAGAATAGTTTTCATAAGGTAGTTAGTGCTGTAGCTTAGTAATCGAGCATACTGAACTTGTGTGTGTGATCGTAGAATAAGAGTGTCGGCAGCATTAGGCTGAGGCGTTATTTAGGCTGTGTCGAGTGCTGTGTCATTGCACTCGGTAGAGTAAGATCAATGACATGAGAAGATAGTCAGCAAGATGGAGAAAGGGTGGGGAGATAAAGGATAGGTCTATGCTAGGATATTCTGGTAGGGGTGTCTACTGGGGTTTCTGTGCTTTTCCTTGGCTTTTTCTTTCTTTTACCTAGTCTAAGGTAATGTGATGAACTCCTCTGTCTTATGTCAGAGTTTAGTTCTATAAAATATAGATGTTACAGTCTGAGTACGGCCTTAGGCCTACACTCACCTATAATGAGTCTGAGTCGGGTTGATATCACCTGGTGTTATCTCTTCGATAGGTTCCAACTGAACGTGCAATTGCCTACAACATTAAGAAGAAGAAAATAGCCATACTCTGGTGCAGTGCTAACTGACTTCAAGCTTTGAACCCTGTTTATCAAAGAAGGTCAGACCATTCCTGAGCTAGATTTAATATAAGAACTGAATCACTAGAAGAGAGACTCAGAATCTAAATTATTACAATCAACCATGGAAGTGGAAACCATAAGGTTAGCTCTAAGAATTATATAAAGGGAAAGACTATTATAAAACACTAACATTTTCTCGGCTTACATGAACATTTGGTTGAGTAGCAGACAACAGTGTGTCGGCGATATAAATTTTGGACAGTGTTTGTATTCGTTCATCAATGGACTTTGGTTAATACTGATTTATCGTCTGTGTAAAAATCAAGGACAATACATAACCACATTTCTCATTGGTGAACAGACTTTTAAACGTTCCAGGATAAACTAGAAGAAGTCAAAAATCAGTCGGAGAGAAACATCATCGGGTGAGCTCCTTCCAGTTCTGTGCTGTTGTGAAGTAGAATGGCCGTAGCATGATGAGAACTGTGATGCTGATCCTAGACTGACTAGTCCTGTCTCACATACACGATAGACTACACCACAAATTTATATACACATACACTATACACACACCTGACATATTTTCTTCATTAAATAATTTTAGTATTTATTGGAGGACAGTGAGTGTGTGGGTATGTTCTGGAGGAATGTGAAGAGGGGTATTGTCTTGTGGTAAGAAGAGAGAGAGAGAGAGAGAGAGAGAGAGAGAGAGAGAGAGAGAGAGAGAGAGAGAGAGAGAGAGAGAGAGAGAGAGAGAGAGAGAGAGAGATAGTGATAAAAATACGGAACGGGGGGTGTATAGACAAAGGTCCGGCAGTAGACCAAAACTGAGAAAAAGGAATTTTGAGGTGTGCTGGTTGATTCTACTTTCCCCCCAGGGACGACAAGTGACAGTGTCGTCATCTGAATTGGTGGGACATTCATTACTGTAAAACAAGTTTGTTAGCAAGAAATCACTAGTTTTTCACCAAAACATCAAAGAAATGTCGCCGCTTTCCAGGAAAGAGTCCGGAACAGACAGAAGCCGTGGGTAAAAGTTGTCAACATGCTTGCAGGAAAGAGTCTGGAAAAGACAGAAGCAGTGGGTAAAAGTTGTCAACATGCTTGCAGGAAAGAGTCCGTAACAGACAGAAAGCCGTGGGTCAAAGTTGTCATCATGCTTGCAGGAAAGAGTCAGGAACAGACAGAAAGCCGTGGGTAAAAGTTGTCACCATGCTTGCAGGAAATAGTCCGGAACAGACTGAAGCCGTGGGTAAAAGTTGTCAACATGCTTGCAGGAAAGAGTCCGGAACAGACAGAAGCCGTGGGTCAAAGTTGTCAACATGCTTGCAGGAAAGAGTCCGGAACAAACAGAAAGCCGTGGGTCAAAGTTGTCAACATGCTTGCAGGAAAGAGTCCGGAACAGACAGAAAGCCGTGGGTAAAAGTTGTCAACATGCTTGCAGGAAAGAGTCCGGAACAGACAGTAAGCCGTGGGTCAAAGTTGTCAACTTGCTTGCAGGAAAGAGTCCGGAAAAGACAGAAGCCGTTGGTAAAAGTTGTCAACATGCTTGCAGGAAAGAGTCCGGAACAGACAGAAAGCCGTGGGTAAAAGTTGTCAACATGCTTGCAGGAAAGAGTCCGGAACAAACAGAAAGCCGTGGGTAAAAGTTGTCAACATGCTTGTAGAAAAGAGTCCGGAACAGACAGAAATCCGTGGGTAAAAGTTGTCAACATGCTTGAAGGAAAGAGTCCGGAACAGGCAGAAAGCCAAGGTTCAGAATTGAGGCCTATTAAAGCCGGACAAAAATTTACATGCACATAAATATTCAACATATGCAATTCCAATTCCAATTCCAATTTTCCAAAAAAAATTCCAAATTCGGTCTCGTCTAACATGCTTCCTCAGCGGTGGTTATTATTGAGAGCCGTGGTTGTATAGATTGTTAGTCCTGATTCCTATTGGTTTTATTGGTTCCGCTCTGTTCCATGGATAGATTTGTTTTGTGCTATATGTTTGTTTTCTTTTTCTTGCGTTGGTCCTGATAAAGACCGGTCGTTGGTCGGGCCTGCTGGGGCCCTCCTTCTTTCGTTTGTTGGCTTCTTTTCTCTATTAGCACTGCTACGTGCTTGTCGCTTCTTGTGTTATTCTCATCGGGGCTGGTCCCGGTCATGTCCAGTCTTCATAAAGACTCGTTGTAGGCAAAGGCAGGGAATTCAATGCAAGCCTCAGGCTGTCCCCCCGGTCAGCGGCCCGAACTCCTTTACGTTTGCTGTTTGGCGTTTTTCATCATCACGTGTGGGTTTAGTGTAGCAACAAGATGACCCGGTCTTATCCCAGTTCAGGTGCTCTGCCGGAGGAGCCAACCCACGATCCTGCCATTTTTTTTTATGTACATAGTTTTTATTTGTTTTGTTTTTGTTTTTTTATTTTTTAAAACCATAAAAACATGCACGCATACATACACAAATATATATATATACACACACACAGTGTAGGGAGGTTATACGGTCTTCCCTGTTCTGCATAGGAACTGTCTGATCAGTCGCTGTGTTTCTGGGTTTTTATGTGCAGGCACTCCGTCATTGTCATTGGTTTCCCAGTTTTGACGAAGTGATCTCTCAGGTCCCTTCGCTCTCTATTTGTACTAGTAAATAGTGTTCGATGGTGTTGTTTTCTCGGCACTCTCTGCAGACTGGGATTTCTCTTGTTTCTTTCCAATTGCCTAGTCTGATTCTCCACAGCTGTCTGTTTGCCGGTGCTTTCATGTTGGTCTTGACTTGTGGCTTGTATCAGGGTTCACCCAATACTTGGTAGCCATGACGGCCTTTAACGCTGTCTCGCCACTGTTTCCTCCATTCCTTGAGAATGTAGTTTTTGACTATATTCTTCCCTTCTACTTTACCTAGGCCTGTGCAGATTTTATTATTGCTGGTTATTCCTCGTTTCGCCGCTCTGTCTGCTTGTTCGTTTCCCAGGATACCCCTGTGAGCTGTATCCATCCGATGGTGACTTGGCATCCCATGTACCTGAGGTTTGTGGCTGTCGCTAGTATCTCCTCTTTTATGTCGGGTCTGTTGCCTCTATTGAAGTTCCCGAGCGTTTGTACTGAAGTTAGTGGCTGTCGCTAGTATCTCCTCTTTTATGTCGGGTCTGTTGCCTCTATTGAAGTTCCCGAGCGTTTGTACTGAGGTTTGTGGCTGTCGCTAGTATCTCCTCTTTTATGTCGGGTCTGTTGCCTCTATTGAAGTTCCCGAGCGTTTGTACTGATGACAGGGAGTCTGTTAATATACACAGTCTCAGTGGTGGTTTTTGGGCTGCGATCTCTAGGCCTTTCATTATGGCTACCAGTTCGGCTGTGCATACTGCTGTCTGGTCTGTTAGTTTGAACTGTCTCTTCATCTTCCAGTCTGGGACCACTACTTCTGCTCCTACCTCTCCCTGTTCATTCTTGGGCCTGTCTGTGTATATTATGAGGTTGTCCTTACTGATTTCTTGTATGTATTCCTCGGCAGAGTCTCTTGCATCTGTGTCCTCCGTGTCCTTGGTGATGGACTTTGTTAGATTACAGTCAGTGAATGGGGCTGTAAGTTCTCATGGTGGGATTGTAGGCTTGAACCGTCTTGTCTGTTTCAGGGTCTCTGCTAGCTCCATTTCTTCCTTCATCTTCTCTGCTGCTTCCCATCCTGCCGGTCTTTGCAGTTTTACTATTGGGATGCCCCCCCCCCCCTTTTGTTTTTGCTGTTGTTGTCACTGAACGTTAGGTATCCAGGATGGTTTTTTTCTTGTGCTACCTTTAGCAAGTAGTTATACGTCAGCTGTTTACGCCTCAGACTCAGTGGAAGTACACCTAGTGCCACCTCCATGGCATCTCTGGATGTCCCCTTTCCAGCACCCAGGATGGTGTTTAGCGCTTGGGTCTGTATGGTGTCTAGCTTCCTCTTGTTGGCTTCTGATGCTGAGTCGTACACAATGCTGTCATATTCTAGCTTGCCCCTGATAAATGCTTTATTGAACATCAGCATTGTTTGGGTGTGGGCACCCCAACCGTTACCTTTTATCACCCGCAGTAGGTTTCTTGCTTTCTTGCATTTTTCTAATGTCTGGCTTATATGTTTTGACCAGTTCATCTGTTCGTCCAGGGTCATTCCTAGGAAGACTGTGCTCTTTGTTCTATTAATGGTTTCCCCTTTTATCTCTATTTTCCAGTCCTTGTTGTGATTTATCTTCTTCTTGCTGCTGCATATACCATGCTGACTGTTTTATTGGTATTGATTTTGAAACCCCATTTGTCCATCCATGCTGTTAGCTTGTTTATTTGTTTTTGGAGGGGTCCTCTTGTAGTCTTTGCCGCCTTGCCGCTCCTCCATATGGCGCAATTGTCCGCAATTTGAGATAGTCCTGTTTTCTGGTTTTGAATCTCCTCTGCTAGGTCATTCACCAGTATTGAAAAGATTCTTGGTGAGATGACCGAGCCCTAGGGAATGCAGTTCTCTTGCACATATGTGTCGGATACCTCATTCCCTATCCTCACTGAGAAGCTTCTATCTTTGAGGAAGTTTTCTATGTATTTGTAGGTTCTACCCGCTATGCCTACTTTCTTTAGTTTGATTAGTGCGGCTTCACTCCAGCATTGATCGTACGCCTGGGCTAGGTCCAGGAATACAGCCAACGTCTTTTCACCTCTCTTGAATCCTTTCTTTACATGGTTTTCCAATTTGATGATCTGATCCATCGTGCACCTGTTGACTCTAAACCCGGATTGTGTATGGCTGTACAGTTCATTCTTCTCCACGTAGAATGTTATTCTTTTAATTATCACAGTCTCCATAACTTTGCCCAGGTGCGATGTCTGCGAGATGGGGCGGTATGATTCTACCCTTGTTGGCTCTTTCCCTGTTTTCTTGATTGGCATCACCGTGGCTGTTTTCCACTGTCTGGGGATCTTTCCCGTCTGCCATATTACATTATACAGCTTAGTAATTGTTTTTATGGTGTTATTCGGGAGCTTTTTGAGGATGGTATAATTTAGAATGTCCGCCTCTGCCGCGGTTTCGGATTTTTCGTTTAGCGCTGTCATCACCTCATCTGTTGTGATGTCTGCATCCATAAAGTGTTCTTCGATGTTCTCGTCTGTTGTGTCTTTTAATTCTTGTGTCAATTCCTCCCTTCTATGTCTTTCTTTGCTTCCTAGTCTTTTGTTAGAGCAGACTTCGTGGAAATACTCCCCAAACACTTTGGCTTTGTCCTGGTCTGTTAATGCTAGTTTCGTGCTTTTGATGGTTGGGACTTTGCTGGTCTTTTTATTTCCTTGAATAGCTTTTATTTGTTTCCACACCTTTGTGGCTGGTGTATCTGGACTGAGTGTTTGACATAATCTTTTCCACTCCTTTTCTTCTGCATGTTTTACTGCTCTGTTTGCTTCGTTTCTGAATTTCTTGTATTCTTCAAAATTATGTTCTGTCCTTGCCTTTTGGTATTTCTGCAGCCATCTTGTCCTATTTACTACTTTCTTTGTTCCACATTTATTTTCCAGTGTGTCGAGCATGGCAGCCTTGAAACATGTCCATTCCTTATCTACGCTTGAGTGGTAATCAGGGATGTTCTTATGTAGATTTTTGATTTCTTGATTGAATTCGTCTTTAACCGTATTTTCCTACAGCTCCTATAATTGATGACATGTGTTGTTACATTCATTCATTCATTCAGTAGCATTTCCTTTACAGAACCTCGCTGCCATAACAACCTTCCGGAAAACCTCTCGATCATAAGCAAGATGTCCCGCGTCTGATACATCCATCTGGAGATCATCCGCCACGTCCTGCACCCATCTTCTCTTTGGCCTTCCTCTTCCTCTCTTCCCAGGCATATATCTTTCCATTATTGTTCTCTCCAAACTTTCGTGACGTTTCAAGTGACCAAAATATTTCTATTTTCTTTGTTTTATCGTCTTTGACAGCCAACCTTCTTCAATATTCAATTCTGGAATTATGAATGCATTTGTTCTTTTCTTTACCCAAGATATTCTTAGAACTCGTCTATAACATTAATATTCAAAGGCATTTATGCGCTGTTCAGCTTGTTTAGTAAGTGTCCATGTCTCACAGGCGTATGTTGCAATGGGAAAGATGCATGCTCTTAAAAATCTAATTTTTGTCATTCTGTCTGTCCCACTCCATAATTTATTCAATTGTTTTAGTCTTTGAAGAGCAATTGATAGTTGCCGTTTAATTTATGTCATTGTGTCACCATTATTGGTAATCAGTGACCCAAGATATTCAAAATTTTTCACCACCTTAAATTTCCCCCATTAACATATATTTGTTTCTCCATAGTAGTTTTGTCTGTATGCATTATCTTTGTTTTTGCTATATTAAGATATAAGTTGTGTGTGTGGTTACAAGGGGAAACAAATACCTCCTTTTCACGTGAACATAATATTCATTTTAATGTATGCAAGGGACATAACTCGCCAACTTTTTTCTAAAGAAGCAATTAGTTACATTATTTGTTAAATGTTTAATTCAATGAAACTGCCTACTCACAGTTAACACGATAATTTAATATGCAAAAGCATACATACTGTTTCTGCTAAGATTGAATATATTGTACTTGTTAATGCAATATATACAATGTTTCAATACTGCAAGCTCCGTGCACGATGTTAACAACTTTCTCCGATGGTCGACCTGACATTCTTGCTCTGGTTTCTCTTCACAACGTATACAACTTTCGCATTCGCAATTTTTGTGTGTCTCATTTATTTCGTATTTATGAGAGTCAGGTCTTAGTTAGAATAATTAATAATAAACTAGTGTAATTGAATTTCCCCTGCGCAGTGTGAAATTGTGTATTTTTTGTGGTGATATTCGTTGGTTTTTGATTTTCTGGATATTTCCCCGGAATTATTACCTGAAACAACAAATTTTCAATATGTATTCGAATATCACTGAAGTCGGGATCTCGATAAATGACTACGATGTCCAGCTACTTCATCAGTCCGGAACGATTGTGTGTTTCATAACTGGACCCGGGGCGGCTGCTAAAGCAACACCCGCACTTATTATGAGTGCCCTAACTGGTCCAGGAGGTGTACCTTCTGGGGGAGTCGTCGACCTGCATAGGTTCGAAGTTCCCACTAGGTGGCACTTTCACCTGTCAGCAGGGGTTCAGAAAGCCATGTATGACAAGATACACGGCAACAAGTTTTCTCTACCAAGTTTAGAAATATCACTACAACATCTAGACAAAGAAAGGGACAGGCTGACCATCCACTGGCTACCTGTCACGATTGCTCCTCAAGGAGTTAAAAAACTGGTGCACAGTATTACAGGAGACGACAAGGCTGATGTCTTTAGGATAAAGAATGGGGCTGGCAAGTGGGGAGCGCTCTGCAACCCAACAAAGGAAGTCCCCATTATGTACGGATCTACACTCCTGGTATTACGAACAATAACCACACGATCACGATGCCGGGGAGAAAGACCAATTGTCCAGCGTGTGGCCAAAACAACAACTGGGCAAATAAATGCCCTAGTCGACGACAATCGACGACACCAATAGCAGCAGCAGTAAGTGTTCAAAGCCAAGAAGATTTCCCACCGCTCGAAAGAGAAACCTCTCCACAGGGAGAGATTGAACAGACACAAACCTTCAGCAGTCAAACCAACACACAAGAAAATAACACACAAGAAAATAAAACACAAGACATCAACCCAAGGAATGAAGACTCTGACGGTTTTCAAGTCGTCAGCAAACCAAAGAAGAGAACATGGGCTAACAGAAGACTGCAGTCAAAACACAGCGACGACACATAAACAGACGACTTATCAATGCCAAAGAAAGAAAAAGTCAAAGCCACTATAGGCAAGACAAAGGAAACTGAACAAGAACAACAAGAGGAGACACAAGTACAAGACGAAGACGACACATACAGCATACCAGACACTCTCTTCGTAGACACAGACACAAGTGATAAGAACGAGTATCAAGATGATCCTCTCACACAAACTTTTGATGCTACAGACTTGCTCGCCTAAATGTACTCATCACGGATAATAACTTTGCGTGTGATTCTATACACTTATTATATCTTATTCATTCGTGTGTACTTAAAATTATAATAACTAGTGATTTAGTTATTATTATTTTAAACATGTGTGGTATACGTACAAGATTACAACACATTATCACACTAATAAACAAACACAAACTAGATTTTCTACTACTACAAGAAACAAATATGTGTTCATTAACATTCGCACAACATATCACCACACATCTAGGCCCCAGACATTCATGCTTTAGTTTAAGCACACACAAAATTGGATCAGGAACAGCTATTCTGCAGACATCAGACAGGTGGGACATAATTAAAACACGCACGGATAACCATAGACGAATCTCCATAATACAGGTAGAAAACACTATACATGCATACACCATATTGAACATACATGCACCACTTAATTATAATCATCAACCAAATTTTTACCAAGAATTAGACACCTTACTTATACAAACATACAGAGGGCAATATGTTATCCTTGCAGGGGATTTCAATTTTGTACTCTCAGATTTGGATATCGTAGGGGCATGCACAACGTGAATCAAGACACAATTAAGGAGAAATTACAGAAATGGAATACATCAACTGGATATACTAAAGAATACCCTAGATACACACAATTTAATATACGCTTTCCGATACAGACACCCTAATAACATTGCAACAACACAGAAAAATAGGGCTTACAATATATCAGCCAGATTAGATAGAGTATACACACCTTCAACACACCAAATAATACACACAAAACATCTACAAGAGACATTACAATACACAGATCACAAAGCAGTACTAACACATATCACTACAGACACTACAAACACAAGGCCATCAAAAAGAACACCACATTGGAAGTTCAATAACTCCTTACTCCAAAACACAGGTTATTTACAACATGTGACACAACTTATTCTAACATACACTAATAGTACACCCACCGACAACATAACACAAATTTGGGATTTACTAAAGAATACAATACGGTGTAGAACACAACAGTTAGCATCCATCATACATAAAGACAGACAACAAGAAGAACATATCATACAGACAGCAATACAACTCACAAAACAGACTGACAGGAATGCATCACACCTAAACACACTAGAATCACACTTAGAACAACACCAGCAACACACACTCCGCGGTGCACTCCTTCGAACTAAACTTAGTAACATATCAGAAGAAAGTCCCAATAAACAACACCTTGCATTAGAACAAAACATTCAACGCAACAGACAAATAGGAGCAATAACAGACATGCAAAGAAACACACAAACAGAGACAGTACATATACTAGAAACATTCCAACAGTACTACCCTGACCTATATACAGCAGAACCCGTCAACACACAAACACGAAATAGGTTCCTACAATACACAAAGAAATTGTCAGACACAGATAAAGACACTCTAGACACAGAGCTTACATTAGCAGACATAACACATGCACTCAATCAAATGCAAAAAGAAAAAACACCAGGACCAGATGGACTCACAGTAGAATTCTACCAACACTTCTTTCCTATCCTAGGTAATTTCCTTCTAAAAGTCTACCAAGAAGCTTTTAACAAACAAGAACTCCCAAACACTTGCAACATGTCATATATAACACTCATACCCTAAAGACAACACAGACAAAACACAGCTGAAAAACTATAGACCCATCTTATTATTAAACACAGACTACAAATTTCTAGCAAAATCACTTGCAAACAAAATAAAAAACTTCATGCCATCACTCATCCACCCAGACCAACAGTGCAGTATTCAACACAGAAAAAAACACCAACATAACACTTCATTAGAGATTTCATTACATACACCCACCAGAAAGTATGTCAATCCTCCCTTTTATCTTTAGACCAGGAGAAGGCCTTTGACAGAATTTCACACTCATACTTACACAAAACACTAGCACACTGTAACATAGGACAGTACTATAGACAGTGGATAGAAATATTGTATAAAAATCCTGAAAGTAAGGTACTGGTGAATCATTCACTCACTGGCAGTTTCAGAATCACTAGATCTGTCTGACAATTCACGAGTCCTATATGTACTAACACTAGAACCACTCTTAGAAGCAATTAGACAGGACACTAACATTAAAGGTACATTTATACAAGGGTCTGGAGAGCGGAAATTAATTGCTTATGCAGATGACACCGCTTTCTTCCCTACAACCAACACTTCCAAAACGAACATACTTCACACCTTAAGATAGTTTGGTGATGGAAGTGGGGCCAAAATACACATACAAAAGTCTAAAATAATGGGTTTTGGGAAGTGGAAGAATAAAGCAGATTTCCCCCCAGATCTAACAGTCACAGATAACATGAAGATTTATGGGATAACTTTTCCATCCAATCCCAGAAAAACACACACAGAATCACTGACAAAACAAATTATAGACATACTATATAGGTTCAAATACAAGACATCAAAACTTTTTGTACGAAGCACAATTGTAAACACCTTCATCATTCCTAAAATACTATATTTAGCTACAGTGTTAGACTCCCCAAAACAAACAATCACAGACATAAACAAACACATCAGACAATTCATCTTCACCAACACAATCCACAGTATAAAGCACACGACTTTAATACAAGATAAAAAAACGAGGGGGTGTAGCATTACAGGACCTTAACACAAAAATACAAACATTAAGAATCAACCACATAGGACGCATCATCAATCATCCAGATCAACACTCGCTAGCATTATACTATATTGCAATTAGATTACACAGAATTAAGAAAATAGACAAAACAACACCGCACTATTACGGCACACTACCGCACTTCTACAGAACATGTATGCAAGCAATTCAAGGTAATGAACACTTAATACAACAGACAACCAAGCAGATATACAAATATTTAGTGAAATAACCAGCCCCACCACTACACATGAGAATCAAAAGAGGATACAAATATCATATGAAAGACTATAGCTGCACTTTCACTAACTTACACAACAAACATATCACATCGAAATCCAAAGAATTAACATACAGGCTAATTTATAATATGACCCCGACAACAGAGAGAGCAGCACAGACATCCAAGCGAATAGCCCCATGTCATTTATGTAGACACAATATTCAGGAAACAGAGGACCATCTGTTTTATGGATGCCCAACAATCACAGCCACTAAGACTGCACTACAACAGTTAATAGAAACACACACAAACAAGATAACCGACGTTTACAAAGCAATATTCCTAAATACAATCCCTACAACCACAAAACACACACACACACTAAACTCCTAGTAGCAGAAACGAAATATGGTCTAGTCGAAACTCGGCCCCTCACAATCAACAAACAGTACAACCACATATATTATCACAAATTTTTCAACAGAAAATCGCCCAGCTTTAAGCAAACGCCACTCCCATCAGTTTTACACTACATAACATACATTTCAAACACACACTCTCACATATAGTTCTATACTCCTAATGTGTACCACTGAACTCAATCATTGTCGGAAAACGGGCCAAATAATTGAATATGTGTTCCTTCTTTGTTACTGAGTCTATTGGCCCAACCTTGACACGATGGGAGGGTGACCTTTGAGAGTCAGTGGTTTTGTCGACAGAGGGTTGACCTTCGCCAGAAGGCGGCTCAGGTAAAATCTCTGTAGTGGTGGAAATTTTGCCATCTTGTGTAGCGAAGCTAAACAAATTCCAATCTATGCGCCCCCCTTTTCTCTCTCTCACCTTCTCTCCCCCTCCCTCCCCGGGTCTCTTTTTCCCTCTCCCTCTGTGTTGACGTCTTTTCCGGTCTCAGCCCAGCCAGCGCAAATAGAACACGCCGCAAAACATCTTCCCCAGGGTGCTTTAAATCACAGATCCAATCCTCCTCCTCCCAAATAACTTTAAAGAGAGATATATAGATCACCTGGCCTAGGTACACAAAGGCTTGTGAAAACTGGCTGCGTGTCCGCTGTAAGACCCAGCAACCGGCCCTAGTGGCTGGTGGTCACTAGGCAATTTTGCGTTCAGCGGTTTCCCCTTTGCCTAAATTCAACATGATTCCCCAGCAGGAATATAAACATTGTTGTATGATACAAAAGGCTAACATGTAGGGTATTTATATATGGGTAGCCATGTATGGGTGAATTCGTGTAGGTATTTATGTAAATATAATTATGGCTTTGTGTTGATATACAGGTATTTATATGAATATATGATATGCATATCCATGTACTATTATCTACAGAAAGCAAGAGATAGATCAAGACAGAATGTGTATGTGTGTGTGCGAGAGAGAGAGAGAGAGAGAGAGAGAGAGAGAGAGAGAGAGAGAGAGAGAGAGAGAGAGAGAGAGAGAGAGAGAGAGGTGTAACATGCATTCCACTTGTGGAGATGGAAATGAAACGAGGAATGTGTGTTTACATGCACTATGCCATAAATGTCATATTATCGTATCTGTATATGCATGTATTTGAATTATTAACGCAATGTGACACATAACACTAACAAACGGCAACGCTCTGTAATATACACAAACAAAGAAACACACTTTGTACACCTTGTAAATATACATTGTTTTGTATGAATTAAACGTTGAAAAAAAATAATAATAAAAAATTTAACAATAACACACTAACAAAAAAAATATTTAAGAGCCTGTCTGACGGTGAGAGCTCGACACCTCCAGCCTGCCAAACACCTGTTACCACGCTGCCGCCCCTCAACAACCACGACAACCCTACACCGCCTGAAGCGGACAGGTCAAACAAAAATAAATGTGTAAGTAATTATACTAAACAGTTAACGACCAGCGCCACGACCGAAATAGACAGTGATAACATTAACACACCACCACGACAAAGAAACCTGTAAGATTCTTCACCACGCCTCGTTATTGACTTAGAGATTTCAAGCCCGGCGAAGGAAACTACTGACTATCTCCAGAAATAATAACATGAATACAGACAGTTTGAAACAAGAAACATAATTACGCTTAACCGTTTGTTTCTTATTTTACAACAAAAATGGCAGCGGAAATTAAAATAATGAGTATTAACATTCGAGGTATAAGATTCAAAGTTAATCATCTTATACCACTCATACATAAATATAAACCTGATTTTATACTCATACCGGAAACTAACGTTAAAACCGACGAAAACGCATCATATATCACAACATGCTTAGGTCTAAAACACTAATGTTTTAGTCTTAGTACTCAACATATTGGGTACTGCAATAATACAGACATCGGACCGGTGGCAGATTATAGAGAAGGACAGGGACTGCCAGGGTAGGATAGCTATAGTACAGGTGAGTAATAACATAAATAAATACACACTTGTCAACATACACGCACCGCCTGACTACAGAAATCATCTGCTCTTCTACCAAACACTGGATATATATACCCCCCCCCCCCCCCTGATATCTAGACTTAATTGTCCCCACATTTCTATATTTTCATAGCAGACTGTTCACATATTTTTGGCTACTCAAATCCTTTTTGGCAACCCATTTTCAATTCTGCGCCACAAGCGTCTTCGCATCTGGCCAAGTCACCTTTTCTGCCTCACATGTAAATATCAGGTTGTGCATCATAAGTAATAGGTCGTGTGTTTGTGTTTTGTCGTTGTTTGTCGTTAACTATCTGTGTTGTCATTGACAAAGATTCTGAGAATCGAAACGTCTGTGTGCCGTATTGTACGCGTTCGTGTGTATTTTATCTTATTTTATTTTATTATTCATTTTTTATATTTATTGAGTGCTTCTGATTTCGGATTTTTCACCTGTATATCGTGACACGTGGATCTCCTTGTAAGGTATGTGCAACGTTGTGATGTTCAGTAAATTTTTTCTCGCAGGAGTTTAAAATACCTATTTGTTTCCATTTCATACCAAACACTGGCAAATTTATTATCACGCTCATATCGGGGTCACAACATCATTCTAGGGGGTGATTTTAATTGCGTACTTTCGGCGCACGACCATATAAATGGAGATGTAAGAATGCAAATTAGAAACACAACGGGGGAGGAAGAACATCAATTAGACACATCGCAAACAATTTTAGATATCCATGGGCTAACAGACCCATACAGGCAGATGCATTCCCATGGAATAGATACAACACACACAGACAATCCGCATAATAGAGCAGCTCGATTAGATAGAATTTATGCGCCCATAACACATCATATAACACAAGTCAAGCATTTACAGGAGACACTGAACTTCACAGACCATAAGGCTGTTGTTGCAACAATAAACACAGTACAAGCAACACCCATTGGAAACTTAACAGCACACTTTTACAAAATAAGGACTATGTAGATTGCATAACAAAACTGATCCTCACATACACAAGCGATATACCAGAGGGTAATGCGCGAGAACTCTGGGAAACACTTAAACAAACTATGCGAGAGAGAACACAAACAATAGCAGCAGTAATACACAAGCAAAAACTACAACAAGAAAAAGAATTGGAACATGCAATTAAGCTCTTACTACAGACAGACAAAAATTCACCACACATCATAGCATTACAGGAAGAATTAGATCTCCAAAGATATCATCGATTTCAGGGGGCTTTACTGCGAACAAAGTTACAAACTATAACACAAGAGATACCGAGAAAACAATACCTAGCTTTAGAACAAAACATACAGCGCAACAGACAGGAAATATACATGTCGAGCCACAACAAATAGCCTTAGCCTTTGAAGATTATTACAAGAACCTTTACACAGAGGAAAACACACAAGCGCACGTGGAAGAACACTTTATGAAATTCACAAAAGAGCTCACAGAGGAACAGAAACTAACACTAGATACTGAATTAACACTAACAGATATATCACAAGCGGTTCATGGAATGCAGAAGGGCAAATCGCCTGGCCCTGACGGTATTACCACTGAATTCTATCAGTTTTTCTTTCCTCTTCTAGGTCCCCTTTTACGAGCAGTATTCTCTGAATCTTTCCACAAACATGAACTCCCATCCAGTTTCAACACGTCATACATTACTCTTTTTCCGAAGGAGAACACTGACAAGACACTTTTAAAGAGTTACAGACCTATCTCGCTTTTAAATGTAGACTACAAGATTTTAACAAAGACTTTGACAAATAAATTGAAACAAGTAATGGCATCTCTCATTCATGAAGACCAGCAATGTAGTGTACACCACCGGAATATCCAGCAACACACACACTTCATAAGGGACATAATCAACTACACACATCTGAAAAACTGTCAGTCCTCAATTCTCTCTTTAGATCAAGAAAAAGCATTCGACAGAATATCTCACTCATACCTCCACAAAACTCTCTCACACTGCAACGTGGGAAATTATTTTTGGACATGGGTCAAAATTTTATATTTGAAACCGGAAAGTCGGATTCTATTAAACCATACCCTAACCAATTCTTTCAGGTTGACTAGGTCAGTGAGACAGGGATGTCCCTTGTCCCCATTACTGTACGTTGTCGCTCTAGAGCCACTTCTAGAATAGATACGAGAGGACGACAATGTCAGGGGTACGTTCATACCAGGGAAGGGTGAACAAAAGCTGCGTGCTTATGCGGACGATACCATTTTCTTTCCGACAACTAAAAAATCTGTACGGATCATTTTGGAGACGTTTTCGTTTTTCGGCAAAAGGAGTGGGGCAAAA
Organism: Cepaea nemoralis; assembly: GCA_014155875.1. Taxonomy (NCBI): domain Eukaryota; kingdom Metazoa; phylum Mollusca; class Gastropoda; order Stylommatophora; family Helicidae; genus Cepaea; species Cepaea nemoralis. The sequence goes on along the minus strand of JACEFZ010004955.1, from coordinate 194,244 downwards.
TTAAACGTCCAAAAATCTACTATAATGGGCTTAGGCAAATAGAAAAATAAGGCGGATTTTCCATTTGACTTAACATCAAACAATCTTATAAAAGTGTACGGAATAGTCTTCCCATGTCAACCAAATCAGACACACAAAGACACTTGGCAAAATCTACAGAAGATAATAACAGATATATTACAGAGATACACATACAAAACAACTACCATATGTGGTAGAAGTACCATTGTTAATACATATATAATTCCAAAAATACTATATCTGTGCACAGTCCTAGATCCTCCACGTCAGACTGTCACAAACATAAACAAAGAGATTAGACGCTTTGTGTTTGGCAGCACCATCTGCAGTATCAAACATACTACACTCATGCAAGACAAAAAAGATGGAGGTATCGCCCTCCAAGACATAACAACCAAAATACAAGCACTTAGGATCAAACACGTAGATGAAATGCTACAACACCCAGAAAAACACCCTATTACGAATACAACACAATCATGCCAACAAGAAATCTCCTACAAAACATCCTAACCACTCATACCAAACAAAGAACAGATGTTTACAAAGCAATAATGATAAATTCCATTCCTTACTCCACACAATTCATCCACACAAAGCTACTTGTGCTATTGGCAGAGTACATAAATCTTATATGGACATTAAGAAACAATGCACTATACAATTACAGAACAATCAACAAAGAAATTGTCCAACAACTTTATCAACAAACATTCTAATCTTAACCCCACAAGAGCAAATCTCGTAAAAATATTTGACTGAAGACAGCACATATTACAGAAGAAGCAAAAATTTATTTTAAACAAAGGATACTACAACTATAAATGTGTTTATTGATGGTATTAATAATCTTACAATTATATTATTATTATTATTAAAAATACTATTATTATTACTGCTACTATTATTATTAATTTTCCCATTATTATATTTGAATGTGCAACATGAAATATATTGTGGATGGGTGTCTATGAGTGTGTGTGTGTGTGTGTGTGTGTGTGTGTGTGTGTGCGAGCGTGCGTGCGTGTAGCAGCCTTTAAACCAAGTCGGTATCTCAAGTATTAAAATGATGTTATATGGTAATGATATGTTTCAAAAGAAAAATATGCACCACCATGTATAAACAAATTGAATGAGCCTTTTAAGTACTCAGTAAGCTAAGGTGGCTTTTAGTGGCCAGGTTTTAAATTCCTTCCCATTGTATATGAAACCCAGTCACTATCACAACTTTGGACCAATTATCTCCCTGGAGACAGTCCATGGACTCTAATTACTAGTAGTAAATCCCTGATTCTTGTTCCCCAAACAAAAGGTATCATGGACTAGAGCGTCACCCTGTAATTTGTCATCAGGCAACAACACCGACGACCTTCGCCTCAGTAGCTAAGTGACCCAGAAATTACAAAGAAGCCACGTTTTAATGGAAATGATAGTTTAAAGTTTATTGTCCAAGCGCGGGGAATTTAAATGCACAGCGGTCTCCAGAAAGCACGAGATTGTGTGTGTGTGTATGTGTGTGTGAGAGAGAGAGAAAGAGAGGATAGGGAAAGATGGACACATGTTTCATGCATTCCGCTTGCGGAAGTGGAAGTGAAGCATATGCAAGGAATGTGTATCTACATGCACTATGCCACAAATGTCATATTCTCATAACTGTATATATGTATGTATATGTTTTATTCACAATGTCACACTTAACACTAACAAACGGCAACGCTCTGTAATATACACAAACAAAAGAAACCCACACTACAACTTGTAAATACACATTGCTTTGTATGAAATAAAAGTGAAAAAAAGAAGAAGAAAAAAGACAAGAAAAAAAAATAAAATTATCAGCCAAAACAGTTGACCGCGGTGTGGCCGCTGCCATTAACAAGCGGTACTTTGTGGAGCCATTCATGAGCTAGTGTGGCACTAGGAGGGCCATTAAAAAAATGTTATTTTTTTGTGGGTTTGGCGGTCACCCCAGACTAGCTGGTTACCCCGCCACCCTTTTTTTTTTGGCGTGGACCCTTAGTTCCACTGTGAGCTATTGCCCACAGTGGTCCACCGGGCCCACATTTAAAGTGATGCTATGTGAGGTGGTTTTGATCACCCCGGCCCCCGACCAGACCAGGCGCACTACTGGGGGGGGGGGGATGCAGCAAATGCGTCTGATCCTAGCCAAAGGACCGAGAACGATCATCCACGCCTCCGACCAGAGACGACAGCAATAAGAGGGCATGTCCTCCTTTTTAGCCAAATATTCTCCGCCCTGCAGGCAAAACTAAAAACCTTTAAAATGTACGGCTTTTCTTATATTTTGTGTTATAATTTTGTATGTATTCTTGTTACAACTTACAATGTATCTACACTCCACCGTATGTTTGCATTGTTAAAATATATAAAGTCTATGTATTATAGCAATTCTAACTTATCTGTAACTGGCTCATTACTCTTTTTGATATTGACTTTTACTTCTTTATTAAAACCCATTGCTTAAATAATATTTATTTAATTTTTCTATTTGTACCAAATGTGAAACACCAAATGAACAGACTCTTACTCGACCCTGTAAAGGGCATTATTCTAACATAGTACAATTTGAAGAACCTTACCTGTGAACAGTTTTATGCATATGTGATTGCTAACGAGGATCTTTAAAGAGAAGTTGGCACCTCAGAGAAATATGTTGTGTAATGAATAAAGATTTTAATGTAATAAGTGTTAAAAAAAAAAAAAAAAAAAAAAAAAAAAAAAATTATCTGACGATGGCAGAAAGGGTAGTTGTTGCATTTATAATGTTTGTGTTGTTACATTTATAATGTTTGTGTTGTTACATGCGTTTTGTGTATTTAGTATTTGTGTAGGTGTGTTTACGGAGCGTTGCATGTGGGCGTGTATGTGACGTGTGCATATTTTATTCATTGGACATATTTACATGTGAAGGGGAGTAGATAGGGAGAAGGATAAACCTTTCCATTTTTGTCACACTCTCACTCATTTGGACCCACCACTCTAATGCCCTCATCACCACTCTCTGGTAATGATCGTAAAGGCAGGATAATTTTCGGAACCAAAAGGTGATTGTATCAGCAAATTCAAACAAACAAACCATGAGCAATGGAAAGGAGGGGGGGGGGGGGGTTACATGGGAGATGAGGTTATATATTCATAAAGGTAACTATAATAATAATGCAAATAAAACCAAACACATCAATAATAATGATGACAAACATTCATCTACAAAGGGTGATAACAGTACTGATAGTAACAGCAATGATAATAATAGTTATGATAATGATCCCACTTTCCAAGACTGTGATTCCATTTGCTAGAATGATTTTCCTAGGAATGGTGTTAGCATAGCATAGCAGGTACATATAAATGCAACAGGAGTTGGTTATCTTTTTCTCCTTGCTTATTTTTCTTTCTTATTTGTAAGGGTTCATTCATTTTTTCCCTTTCTTCCTTTTTTTTTTTTTTTTTTTTTTTTTTTGGGGTGTAAAAATAAACAAGCATCTGTATTAGCACAAATTTTTACAATCTCATTGGTTTGGTAAACATATGTGGTTTTGTATTCATTCATTCATTATTCACTCAAATCTTCTTGTTTCTTTCTCGCACTCATGTGTACTAGATTTTAAAATCAGAAAGAAGAGTACTTTACTCTGGAGATATCTGTGATATTTTGTGTTTACAACATAGGAAATTTATCCATTTGCATATTCCATTCCTTGAACACATATACACAAGGAAAGGGGGAAATCTTTACATTTTTGTTTCCCTTCTATCCTCCCCCCAATTTGTTCCACTCCACCAATGCTTTCATCACGACTATCTGGGCAATGATGGTAAAGGCAGAATAAATATTTGAAACAAACCGGTGTGGGTATCAGCAAAGGCAACAACAACCATGAGCATGGGGGGGGGGAGGGAAAACGGTTTTTGTTTTATTACTAATGATGACAATAATAATAATGACAAGAAGAGACATACTGAGGGTAATAACAGCCAATATAAAAAACAGCAATGGTAATAATAGTTATGAAAATGATAACATTTTTACAAATTGTGATTCCATTTGCTAGGATGATTTTCTTTGGAATGGTGTTAACATAGCATAGCAGGTACATACAAATGCAGACTGCAGTTTTTAATAATAGTTGGAGTAAAAGGAGTTGGTTATTTTTCCTCCTTGTTTTTTTTCCCCCTTAACTGTAAGGGTTCATTAATTTTTTCCCCCCTTTGCGCTCTCTCTTTTTTTTGAAAAAAATAAACAAGCATTCGTATTAACACAAATTTTTCCAGTATCATTGGTTTGGTAACCATATGTGATTTTGTATTCATTCATTTAACACTCACTCACATGATTCAAAGGGGATGACAAAGGGAAAGGGACATGACCACTGTTAATGATGGTACAGACAGGACAAATGTTTGAACCGACCAGTGGTGGTAGTAGCAAAGGCAACAAAACCATAAGCAAAAGGGGCACAAGGGAGATGAAATTGTAAATTTAATAAGGATGATATCAGTAATTCTTATAACATTAATGGTACAAAGAAAGTTAAGGTAGGATAATGATAGTAATAATTATAATAATAACAATAATAATAGATATGTGATTCTATTTACTAAAATGATAATCTTAGTAATGGTGGTAGTATAGCATAGCAAGTGCTTTTAAAGCTAGCATCCTATATTTAATACATTGGAATGGAAGGAGTTGATTTTCAATTCTCCTTTTCCCCCCTTATCTATAAGGGTTAAATCATCATTTGGAAGCAAATAAAACAGCCATTTATAATTCCACACATCTTTACATGAGGGATTATTCATTGGTCTTGGTGACCATGTGTGATATTTTATAATTATTCACTCACCATACACTCACAGTTTCTTCTTTCTTTCTTGCACTCATGTATACCAAATTTGTAATACAATAAAGAAGAATACATATTATTTACTCTGGAAACAGTTGTGATATTTTGTGCGTGTACATAAATGATATTAAGTATGTGTTATATGTGCGGTGTTTGTATCTGGCTGAGTTTCTACATGTCCATATGAGATATCTATAGTAAGAAAGAGCTGTCAGTAGTTTTGTATGTATGTCGTTTGCTGATTTTGGTATAGTGTTGAGAAAAATTGCTATATATATGTCGGTTTGTTTGCCTGTGTGCGTTTGTATGAGGTGTTTGAGTGTTGCGAGTATGGCAGTAATTGTTGGACATATATAATAAATGTGTTCCTCTGTCTCTGTTGTGTTATTTCTACATAGCTGACATTGTGATATTTGTTTGAATTTGTATGCTTCTGTCTGTGTTGTCGGTGTCATATTGTATAACAGTCTATATGTGATCTCCCTAGCTTTTGGTATTATGTATTTGTCGGCCTGCTAAAGGCCGAACAAAAATTATTATCAGCATACAATAGAAGTGCCAGCAGTACATCGAGGTGAAGAAGAAAAATGGGTTATAAAATTTTAACACATGTAAAATAATGCCCTTACTTTTAAATAAACTTAGAAGAAAATTATCATCGCTCTTTCGTGCGGCATATTAGTGTTGTTTATAGAAACACATAAAAGATAAGATAAACACCGCTATTAATCACAAACTACACATATGTAACTTTATGTAATGTCCCTTGATTTAGGTGTTATGTTGTTATGTCCCTTTCCACGACTCTAATTGGAAGTGTTCCTTTTAATGTGGTTTTATGTGGAAGGTAAAGGTACAAACAATGCAATATATACATTACGGACACTAATATAAAGGTCAATAGAGACACAGAAAGGCATATATTTGTGCTTCATAGATTATACTAAGGCATTTAATAAAGTAAAACATGATGAACTGATAAAAATGTGGGAAGATATCAACATTGATGGGACAGATTTAAGAAACTGGAACCACGTAGCACCAATTAAAATAGGAAATAAAGAGGGTAGTTACGAACAGATAAAGCTAGGAGTAGGACAGGGGTGTGTCTTGTCACCGGATCTCTTCTCCCTCTATAGCGAAGTAAAAATGAAAGAGATCAAAGAGAAGTCAGGAATACTAATGGGAGGTTATAACATAAACAATATACGCTATGCAGATGACACAGTATTGGTGGCAGATAATACAATAGACCTACAACAATTGTTGGATATTGTAGTAACAGAGAGTGCACAGAAAGGATTCTCCCTGAATATCAAGGGAATAGTAACAATGGTAATATCAAAGAAAATGGTGACACCAAAATGTGACATAGAAACAAAAGGGACAATTCTTAACCAAGTGGATCATTTTAAATACCTAGGCCCATTTATAACATCAGATAGAAGATGTACAACATAGATTAAGAGCAGAATAGGGCAAGAAAAAGCCGCATTTCAGAAAATGAAGCGCGTCTTATGCAATAACTCAGTATCACCGAATGTAAGGAAGAGAGTGCTGAAATGCTAAATAGAACCAGTTATACCGTATGCGGGGAATATTGGAATGAAAATAAACATATTAAGAAGGAATTAGAAGCAACAGAGATGTGATTCCAGAGACGAATGTTGCGAATTCTTTGGGCTGTCAGAGTAACTAACAACAATTGGCATGAAACATGCTAATGAAACTAGAACATTATTTACAACAATAAGAAAGAGACAAATAGCTTTCTTCGGTCATTTGATGAGAAGAGAGGCATTGGAGAACATCGTGACAACTGGAAAGATCGAGAAGAAGAGAGGCAGTGGCAGACCAAGAGAAATGATGCTGGATGGATTGAGACGGTTGCATGGAAGAATATCATCTGCAGAGTTGATCCATAACTCCAAAGACCAGGATATGTGGAGAGCCATGAACGCCTACGCCAGCTGGCAGGGCACTTGATGATGATGACATTTTGAACAAAAGATTGTATTTTCAAAGTTCGTTTTGTGTGTTTTTTTTACATTTGCAAATACACCATATGCTTTCATATACACATATGTTAATGTTACATTCCTGGCATGGTGTAATTACCTTCACATTACGTGTTGATGATGGCGGTGGAGTAATCATTTACTCTCATGCATACTAAAATCATTCAACATAAATTCTTTCATACTCCAAGTATTATTTTTCACACTTAGGTTATTTTGAACAAGTTCAATGGTATCACTGGATGGATACTGTGTTTTTTTTACATTTGCGAATACAACATATACATGCATATACACATTTGATAATAATATATTTATGGCATGATGTAATTACCTGCGCATTACTTGTTGATGATGATCGTGGAGTAATCAACTGCTCTCGTGCATGAAGTCTCGCATGAACTATTGTCTTGGTTATGGTCGCACTTACCATTTCCCGGCTGACAAAAAACTGACCTATGATACATCCCTTAAATACTGGATTTAGGCTATCATATTAATAAACTTGATTAGTGTGCACTCCCTATATCTGTGGGGTATTCTTTGGGTGGGGAGGAAAAAGTGAAACTGATGGTAAAACATGTATGATGACAATAATGCTAAGAATAATTGATTAAAGACAGTGGTACACATTAGGACCCGTGTGTATGTTTTTGAACATGTATGGTATGTAGTGTGAACTTGATGGGGGTGCTTTTCTGAACATGTATAGTATGAAATGTGAACTTGATGGAAGTGTGTGTCTGAACATGTATAGTATAAAGCGTGAACTTTATGGGAGTGTGTCTGAACGTGGATAGTATGAAGTGTGAACTTAATGGGAGAGTGTGTCTGAACACGTATAGTATGTAGTAATAACTAGATAGGAGTGTGTGTCTCTACATGTATAGTATGAAGTGTGAACTTGATAGGAGTGTGTGTCTGAACATGGATAGTATGAAGTGTGAACTTGATGGGAGTGTGTGTCTGAGCATGTATAGTATGAAGTGTGAACTTGATGGGAGTGTGTGTCTGAACATGTATAGTATGAAGTGTGAACTTGATGGGAGTGTGTGTCTGAACATGTATAGTATGAAAGTGTGAACTTCATGGAATAGTGTGTTTAACACACAAAATAGTCGCTTGTTATAGTTTGCAGAAGCCATAATGATCAATCTACATAGGCCAGTATTGTGCAAACAGAAAGACATGTTAGTCCATTTAAAATTACCGTGGTAGACAATTGACATTACTGTGCAAACATGTGTATATTTCAGCTTGAAGGATGTATCTAGTCATTTTACTTTATATAGTGTCTAAACTATCTAGTGACGGCTGTAGTCTTCTGTCTTCCTTTTTCCTCTTATTTGGATTGCTGACGATTTGAAAACTATCAGGTCTTCATTTTTTTTGTTTTTGGATTGTTTTCTTATGTGTTGTTTTCTTGTGTGTTCCTGTCTTCCTGTGTGTTGATTTGAATATTGAAAGTTTGTGTCAGTTCTGTTCTTTTTTGTGGGGGAGTTGCTCGCACGAGAGGCGGGAAATCTTCTTGACTTTGTACACCAATTGCTGCTGCTGGTGTGTACGTGTGTGTGTTTGTGTGTTTATGTGCGTGTATGTGTGTTAATGAGTGTGTATGTGTGTATTTTGGGGTGTATGTGTGTGTGTGTTTGTGTGTGTATGTATGTGTGCGTGAGCGTATGTGTGTGTATGTGTGCTACGTGTGTGTGAAAGTGTGTGTATGGGTGTGTATGTGTATGTGTATGTGTGTATGCGTGTGTATGTATGTGTGTGTGATGTTCGTGTAAGTATGTGTATACGTTTGTGTCTGTATGTGTGCTTATATGCGGTGTATACGAGGTAGTGTGTATTTGTGTGTTATTGAGAGTGTGCATAACTGTGAGAGTTTTTGTAAACGATGCAAGTATTATGCAGGTATGTATGTGTACGTGTGTGTTTATGAAAGTGCGTGCATACGTGTTTCTGCCTGTCTCATAACACCGTAATATGCATTGTTTATGTTACAAAATCCATTTAACAATGTTTTGTTTTTCCCTATGTGAACGTAACATGCACAATTGATGAACGAAAGATGAGTTATTGAAAGGGCCGAATGAAGGCAGGCCTATGTGTCAAATTTGTGACCCTTTGAAAATAAAGTTCGTTCGTTCGTTCGTTCGTGTGGATTAGATTTACTGATTAACAGTGTCCCTCACCACAGGCGAACCCACTACTTCTAGTATTGCTGGACTGAATGTTGCGTGTGGATTAGATTTATTTATTAACAGTGTCCCTCACCACAGGCGAACCCACTACTTCTAGTATTGCTGGACTGAATGTTGCGTGTGGATTAGATTTACTGATTAACAGTGTCCCTCACCACAGGCGAACCCACTACTTCTAGTATTGCTGGACTGAATGTTGCGTGTGGATTAGATTTAGTTAGTTAGTCGACAGATCATCCTCGTTGCACATCGGACCATTCAGTCCATAAGTGCTCGGATCCCCTCCTCAGCAAATCCCGCAGCGTGTAGCGGCTAACGACGCCAGTTCTGTGTTGGTTTATCAATCTTCTTTGGCTTCCTGCGTAGTGTTCTTGTTAGGCCACCCCTCTTTTAATTTGCTGCTCTCGCAGTCTGGCCATTGTTGTAGATTCACAGTCATCACTTGGTTCTTGCAAAAGTCTCACTTCTCGTAGAGCATTCAGAATGTCAGCCTGGTCCATGGCGCGTCCGCCCTCAACAGTAGCCTCACCCGCGAGCTTGTCAGTCCGCTCATTTCCTTGTACTCCCGCATGCCCTGGCACGAAGATGAAACTAATCTTTGCCAGCCGAGACCGCTTCAGAGGCAGCAACCATTCTCTTCGGATCGACCCCTCCTCTATCCTCTTGATCATGTTCATTGAGTCGCTAAGGAAACAAGCCCTAGTGAATGTCTGTGTCTCGAGCCATGTTATTGCTTTACTTACTGCCATGACTTCCATGGTCAGGCTACTTGTGGTTTCAGTGAAAGCACCAGAGTCCTCCTTCACAATTCTCCCTCCGGCCCGAGCTGTAAAGGCCCATGAGCTTCTCACATGTCGGACGACCGACCCATCTGTGTAGATGACCGCGTCACTGTCTAGCGAATTCTCGAAAATCAACGCTTGTACTTCAGCCTCAACAGCAGCCGGATTTTCTTGTCTGCATTTTCTATCTAGTTGGATGCAAACTGAAAAGGATGTGCAGAAGTCTGTTGGCACTTGCACCCACTCCTCGCCAGGTTCTAAGTCCTCAAGTGAACACACCTGTTGAAGAATGTCCTCGGCTTGACCCATCCACGACCGTCCTCTTTTTAACCTGCTGCCCTTCACCTTCCTAATTTCACTATGCAGTGGATGCTGTGTGTTTGCGTTAATTCTGAGGTAGGCACGTGCCCTGCAAACTTGCATTCTCTCTTCAATGGTTGGAAAATCAAGAAGGTAGCGCATCGCCCTGCATGCTGTATCTCTTGTACATCCAAGAATAATGCGCATAGCTTCATTCTGTATCCTTTCCATCCTTTCTATCTGCTTATGGCTGACAGTCAGGATTGCCATTGCATACTCCAAAACAGACATGACCAGCCCCTCGTACAGAAGACATAGATGGCGCTGCTCACAGTTTGCTGCCGCCATCACCCGCATCGCTGCCAAACCCCGCTTGGCCTTTGTTATCACCTGGTCTATGTGCACATTATAAGCAAGGCTTCGATCAAACCGTATCCCCAGGTAATTCATTGCCTGCGTTCTTTCCACCGTCTCTGAACACAGCATTACAGTTGGTGTTGGATTGTTGACAATATGATTATTCAACGAGAACCAAGTCACTGTTGCCTTTGTTGGGTTGACCATTGCCCCAGCTTCATCACACCAAGTACTTATGCGATTGAGTTCGGTTTGTAGTTCCACAGCAACCTCCTCTCTATCCTTACCCTGACGATACACTAAAACATCATCGGCATATGACAATGTCCTGCCAGGTCCAGTGATCTGCTCACTGGTGATTCTCACTGTGTAGGCGTTGAACAGTACCGGAGATAATGGTGATCCCTGTGGTAGGCCAGGATATATTGTTGTTGGTTCCGAAGTCCAACTGCCACATCTAAAAACTACTTTCCGTTGGAAGAGAGCTGCAGCGATCCAACTAAGGAGGAATGGACTTACGTTTAGTTCAAGAAGCTGAAACATTAAAAAATCCAGTGGTACTCTGTTGTATGCGTCCTCAAGATCAATCGCTGCAGCAACGGTTTCAGTGCCTGAGTGGAAACCTTCATAGACATCGTGGGCAAAGACTGCTGCATTGGTCCAGGTTTCTCTTTTTGGACGGTACCCACCCAGGGTAGGTGGGAAAACACCTTGCCTCTCTAGTTGGCTTGATATTTTCCTGGCAATTACCTTCTCCAGCAGCTTGCCTATTGTATTCTGCATGGTTATAATTCGATATCCCTGAATTTTCTTGTGGTCTTTGTCAGGCTTCGGCAAGGGAATCAGATAGCTGTGTAACCATTCCTCCTTGATGCTAGCACTCCCTATACTGTTGTTGTACATGTCTGCTAGTTTCTCTAGCTCATTGTCGGTACACCTATTTATGTCGTCGTATCTTATGCCATCAGGACCTGGAGCACTGTTTTTTGATCGTCGAAGCACAGCCTTGATTTCTTGCACTGTCACTGTGTCTTCATCCGAAGTGTTCTGGGCCTTGCATCTGTCTGAGGTGACCTCCTTGGCCAGATTCCGGCCTCCCATGTCTGTCTGGTTGCTCTGCTCAAGGTAGCGTTCAAAGAGGGCTTTGCCCTTGTCCTCGTCAGTCCTCTGCCAGATGAGGTCAGCACCTTGGAAGTCAGAAATGCTCTTATTCTTGACTACACCACTCATGCTTTTATGTAGTCGCCAGAACAATTTCAGTGACTTGTCTGTGCTTACTCTTTGACACACCTCTGCCCATTTTTCGCTTTTAACCACCGTGACCAGTTTTTTGAAATAGCTTACTTTTGTGTGCATCTCTCTTTCTAAGTGCAAGCAGGGACTAGGATGACCAGCTCTGTTCTTCTTGGCATTTTGCCATCTCCTTACAGCACTACGCTTATCCACCCAAGCCTTCTCCACCTCGAAACTCCACCACGGTGGCTGCTCCCAGCTTTTTTTCCTTTTCTTCCTGCCCTGAAACGTTCTGCGCTTGTCACGTCTTATTTTACTCACCACATCTTGCCCTGTACTGTCATACTGGAACGTCTTTACCTTTAGCTTGTGCTGCCTGGTTCTGCCTTTCTCCACCAATATGCTGCATGGGTGGTGGTCGCTGCCATGGTGTCCTAGGACACCCCATCTACACACTGTAGTGAGTGAAGGTGAAACTAGCGCCAGATCAATAGCACTGTCCTCATCGCCTGGACGGCTTGCTGTCCTGGTGACACAGCCACTGTTGATACAAACCAGGTCGATGGTTTCCAGTGCAGTCTCGAGCTCCTCCCCTTGTGTATTGGAGGAAGTGTTTCCCCATGATCTGCCTTTAGCGTTGAAGTCACCACAGAAAATAACATTTCTCTCGTGGCCTAATATGCCACTTAAGCACTGCCACTTCTGGGCGTCCACACTCGCATTGCGGGCATAAACATTAACCAACACGAATGGTATACTGGAATGAACTCTCAACGCCTGTATTTGTATATCGTCACTGTTCCAACTGGACATGTCTAGCTCTGACGCCACCATGCTGTCGCGAACGAGAATCGCCGTTCCCAGATGTCGTCTGTTATAGAAACATTTGAAGCCGGCAATTCGGAGTAGCTGATCGCCCAGTCTCGTCTCCTGGAGTGCTACAATGTCGTTCCTGTAAACTAGGGTTTCTAAAATAGAGCCCCGTTGTTTTACACTGGCACAGTTCCAATATAGAATACGGATGTTCCTGAGTCCTAGACGGTGACACTTGAGTCTAAAACGTCTCAAGCCACCGCGCTTACCTGGCTTCTTTTTCCCTGCGCGGCTACCACGCCGCTTCGGTATGTTGACTGCTGATCGTTCGGAAAACACACGTTGTTCCGCCATGTTGAAAAAACGTAAACACAGACTTTTGATTGAGAACCACACACGCTGCTGAAAATTCACTCAAGGATGGCTTCGCTCGATGCACGAACTCCGTAGCACCCGCGCAGATCTTGAGTAGAAACTCCTGGTTTTACATCCTGGCACACCAATTACACGCAAGAAATGAATAAATCCATCCCTTACGCGAAAAAGTTAACGAACACAAAACAACACGACCGTCCGTCGCCATCTTGAAACCGGAAATCGGATTAGATTTACTGATTAACAGTGTCCCTCACCACAGGCGAACCCACTACTTCTAGTATTGCTGGAATGAATGTTGCGTGTGGATTAGATTTACTTATTAACAGTGTCCCTCAATACAGGCGAACCCACTACTTCTAGTATTGCTGGACTGAATGTTGCGTGTGGATTAGATTTACTGATTAATAGTGTCCCTCACCACAGGCGAAACCACTACTTCTAGTATTGCTGGACTGAATGTTGCGTGTGGATTAGATTTACTTATTAACAGTGTCCCTCACCACAGGCGAACCCACTACTTCTAGTATTGCTGGACTGAATGTTGCGTGTGGATTAGATTTACTTATTAACAGTGTCCCTCACCACAGGCGAACCCACTACTTCTAGTATTGCTGGACTGAATGTTGCGTGTGGATTAGATTTACTTATTAACAGTGTCCCTCACCACAGGCGAACCCACTACTTCTAGTATTGCTGGACTGAATGTTGCGTGTGGATTAGATTTACTTATTAACAGTGTCCCTCACCACAGGCGAACCCACTACTTCTAGTATTGCTGGACTGAATGTTGCGTGTGGATTAGATTTACTTATTAACAGTGTCCCTCACCACAGGCGAACCCACTACTTCTAGTATTGCTGGACTGAATGTTGCGTGTGGATTAGATTTACTTATTAACAGTGTCCCTCACCACAGGCGAACCCACTACTTCTAGTATTGCTGGACTGAATGTTGCGTGTGGATTAGATTTACTTATTAACAGTGTCCCTCACCACAGGCGAACCCACTACTTCTAGTATTGCTGGACTGAATGTTGCGTGTGGATTAGATTTACTTATTAACAGTGTCCCTCACCACAGGCGAACCCACTACTTCTAGTATTGCTGGACTGAATGTTGCGTGTGGATTAGATTTACTTATTAACAGTGTCCCTCACCACAGGCGAACCCACTACTTCTAGTATTGCTGGACTGAATGTTGCGTGTGGATTAGATTTACTTATTAACAGTGTCCCTCACCACAGGCGAACCCACTACTTCTAGTATTGCTGGACTGAATGTTGCGTGTGGATTAGATTTACTTATTAACAGTGTCCCTCACCACAGGCGAACCCACTACTTCTAGTATTGCTGGACTGAATGTTGCGTGTGGATTAGATTTACTTATTAACAGTGTCCCTCACCACAGGCGAACCCACTACTTCTAGTATTGCTGGACTGAATGTTGCGTGTGGATTAGATTTACTTATTAACAGTGTCCCTCACCACAGGCGAACCCACTACTTCTAGTATTGCTGGACTGAATGTTGCGTGTGGATTAGATTTACTTATTAACAGTGTCCCTCACCACAGGCGAACCCACTACTTCTAGTATTGCTGGACTGAATGTTGCGTGTGGATTAGATTTACTTATTAACAGTGTCCCTCACCACAGGCGAACCCACTACTTCTAGTATTGCTGGACTGAATGTTGCGTGTGGATTAGATTTACTTATTAACAGTGTCCCTCACCACAGGCGAACCCACTACTTCTAGTATTGCTGGACTGAATGTTGCGTGTGGATTAGATTTACTTATTAACAGTGTCCCTCACCACAGGCGAACCCACTACTTCTAGTATTGCTGGACTGAATGTTGCGTGTGGATTAGATTTACTTATTAACAGTGTCCCTCACCACAGGCGAACCCACTACTTCTAGTATTGCTGGACTGAATGTTGCGTGTGGATTAGATTTACTTATTAACAGTGTCCCTCACCACAGGCGAACCCACTACTTCTAGTATTGCTGGACTGAATGTTGCGTGTGGATTAGATTTACTTATTAACAGTGTCCCTCACCACAGGCGAACCCACTACTTCTAGTAGTGCTGGACTGAATGTTGCGTGTGGATTAGATTTACTTATTAACAGTGTCCCTCACCACAGGCGAACCCACTACTTCTAGTATTGCTGGACTGAATGTTGCGTGTGGATTAGATTTACTTATTAACAGTGTCCCTCACCACAGGCGAACCCACTACTTCTAGTAGTGCTGGACTGAATGTTGCGTGTGGATTAGATTTACTTATTAACAGTGTCCCTCACCACAGGCGAACCCACTACTTCTAGTATTGCTGGACTGAATGTTGCGTGTGGATTAGATTTACTGATTAACAGTGTCCCTCACCACAGGCGAACCCACTACTTCTAGTAGTGCTGGACTGAATGTTGCGTGTGGATTAGATTTACTGATTAACAGTGTCCCTCACCACAGGCGAACCCACTCTGAATTAATTAACGTCCCCAAGTCAAGGAATAGGTCAACATTTTAGTCCAACTGTCCGGTGTAAGGGTTGAACCGCTTAACTCGGCATCAGCACACTGGATGTTTAAGAACACGCGTTCTTATCCATTCGGCCATGCTGACTTACGAAAGCCGTGTATGACAAGTTACACGGTATAATGTTCTGTATAATGACCAGTTGCGAATGTGCATAATACAGGTAGAAAATACTACACATGCATACACCACTACGAACATACATGCTCCACCAACTTACAATCATCAAAAAATGTTTAAACATGAATTAAACACCTTGCTCACACAAAGATACAGAGGAACACGTGTTATCCTTGCAGGGATTTCAATTTTGTACTAACAGATGTAGATATTATAGAGTGAGGAAGGCAGGAATAAAGACACAATTAAGGAGAGGTAAAAGGAATGGAATTAACCAAACAGATATGCTGCAGAATAATATAGACACGTACAATTTAACACACGCTTTCACATACAGACACGATGATAACATTGCTATATCACACAACAATATGACACAACACATCAGCCATATTAGACAGAATATACACACCTGCAACACACCACATAATGTTCGGTTGAATGTGCAGGGACTTCTCATTCTCAAAATGTTCAGATCTGATGGAAGGTCATTCCATAAGTGACCACTCGAATACGCAAAGCATCTTTTGTATAAGTCCAACCTAGGTTTTGGAACATATAATAAATTTAAGCGCTTGCTTTTCATTGCATGAGATTGAATCAGTTCACGAAACTGTGCGGTTTTGTGAGCTATTACTGTATTCACTAATTTTGCTTTGTTAGAAACGAAATGCGTTCGAAGTAGTAGAAGCCTTAGATGACTATATACATTAGTACTTTCAACATGCTTTGTGCCAGAAACTAGTCGTATAGCCTGCTCTTGAAGAGACCAAAGTCGTTTCATATTGGACTTAGGGCAACCACCCCAGACTGTGGAACAATAATTGAGATGTGATTGGACATATGCTGTATAGAATATGTTTCGTGTGCTTTCGTCCAGAAAGTGCTGAATGCTAGCAAGTCGGTAAACATTTTGTGCTATTTTCTTGGTAAGGGCATGGACATGAGAGCTCCAATTTAAATATCTGTCAATAAGGTCAAAGACCTAATGTTTTATGTTCATTTATATTAACTATTGGTAACGTGTCCATGCCGAGTTCGAGCGGTGCCCCAAGTATGGCTAGTGTCAGAAGTGTTTGTCCGGTCGTTATTAGAATGGATTTGGTTTTGTCGATGTTAATTTGCACGTGGTATTCATTGCTTCATCTAGTAAGTTAATCAATTTCTTTAAATAAAGATCTTTCTCATTCACTACGGTCCTCTTGACTAGGATATGTGGTACAATCGTCTGCAAATAGATCACACGTAGTATTGAGATATAAAGGAAGATCGTCAACATAATTTCTAAAAAGCAGCGGACCTAGTATTGAGCCCCGAGGCACACCAATATTAAGCTGTGTGGGTCTTGATTGGCGGTTGTTGAAGGACACGACTTGTTGTCTGTCGGATAAATTTGACGTAATCAGGTTCACCATATTGGCACTAATCTTCATATGTTTCATTTTACTAATTAAAATATCGTGATCTACCATACCAAAAGCTTTTTAAAGTCTACAATGCACCCCTTCACCATTTGTTAAGAATATCACACCTCCTCCCCTTCGTCCCTTCGTATTTCTCCCCTATAAATTCCCCCCCCCCCCCAGCCCCTTCACAGTATACGTAAAAAAGGAAACTTTAATAACACATACTACAGTAGAACAAGTCTAGACGTCTATATAGAAAGTGATTTGTAGGTTTATTTACGTTATAAAATGAATTTCAGAAGGGTAAGAAGTACAGCACCGTAAAGTATGTAAGTAAAAAGGATATAAAGTGATCGGTTCTTGCAGTAATGCGATCTTGAAATAATCTTAATCTCCCCCTCCCCCGCCGGGGGGGGGGGGGTGAATTCACCACCGGTTGAGAACCGCAAGTCTAAACTGTCTAGTGACTGCATTAGTCTTCTGTCTGTCCTTTCTCTCTCTCTTTCTCTCTTTGTGTGTGGATTGGACGATGTCAAAACAGCCAGTCTTCAATTTTTTGGGATTGTTTTCTTAAGCGATGTTTTCGTGTGTGTTCCCGTCTTCTAGTGTGTTGATTTGACTATTGACAGTTTGTGTCAGTTCTGTTCGTTTCTGTGGAGGAGTTTTTCGCACTAGAGGCGGAAAATTGTCTTGACTGTGTACAGCAATTGCTGCTGTTGGTGTTATCGATGGTCGCCTGCTAGGAAATGCATGTGTCCAGTTGCTAGTTTGACCACACGTAGGGCAATGACCACCCTTCTCCCTGACATCGTAGTCAATACTCTGTGATTATTATTAGTAACCCCAGGTGTGTAGATTCGTATGTAATGGGGCGCTTCCTTTTTGGGGTTGCAGAGTGCACCCCACTTGCCAACCCCATTGTTCAGCTTGAAGACCTCAGCCTTGTCATCCCCTGTAACACTGTGCAACAGTATGTTTAACTCCTTCAGGAGTAATCGCGACAGGCAATCAGTGAATGGTCAGGCGGTCTCTTCCTTTCTCTAGATGCTCTTAGTGATATGTCTATGACTAGCCTTGGAAAAGAGAACCTTTTCCGTGTAACTTGTCATACACGGCTTTCTGCCCATCTGTTGACAGGTGAAAGTACCACCTCGAACATTGCAGATTGATGATTCCCCCAGAAGGCACACCTCTGGACCAGTCAGGCACTAACAATAAATCTATATCCCCCCCTCTCTCTCTCTCTCACTCTCTCTCTCTCTCTCTCATTGTCTCTCTCTCATAATAATCTTGCTTCTTTGTGCCTACCAACATCATGTGTATTACCGGTGGTTGGATCTTACACAACCCCAATAACACATGCATTGGGTGATATGATCTTAAAATACGTGGTATAACAATCAACCTTACTGACTCTATTTCATAGGGAACAGTATGAGTGAAGCCTCGTATTTACCCAATCCGCATACCCTATGTGGCACATCTCTCTCTCTCTCTCTCTCTCTCTCTCTCTCTCTCTCTCTCTCTCTCTCTCTCTCTCTCTCTCTCTCTCTCTCTCTCTCTCAAAAATTGCCATATCATGTGTCCGCATACCTCATGTGGCATATCGCAGTAACTATACCAACCCCCCCCCCTCTCTCTCTCTCTCGCTCTCTCTCTCCTTCTCTCTCTTCTCATATATACATTGCACATGCCCATGTACACTATTGTATGAATGTCTGTTGAGCGGTGTAGAGTATGTATGTGCGCTCACGCATATCATTCCACCCAGACTTTAGGACTCGCCTCACAATAACATAAAGGAGTGCATAATGTGCTTTTGGTTAGTATCACCATCATACTTGGGTGCACACTCCACTACTCTTCAATATTCGTCCACCAGGGCCAACCCATTCACTGGCACCGACTCATGCTTTGTTAGTACATCCACTGGGATTGCTCAGATACCATTCTCAGACTACTATCACAGGTTGCCGTCCTACCTTCCTGCCTCCCCCCGTCTTTCAATGTGCTCACTGAACCGTTACACCCCCACCCCTTCATCATCCTACATCCCCTCCCTTCGGGGTTATACACAGCTCGGAATTCTGAGGTAAGTATGCAAATTTCTTCCAATTTTCATTTTCTCGTCATTGCTTTCTTTTTTTCCATCTTTTTGTTCTTTTCATCCTGAATGTGTCGTAATTCTGTTATGTAAAGCTGCACTACTTTGTGTCATTTTATATTGTTTACATTTTCACAGCTTTAGCGCAGTTTCACCGAATTTTAACAAATAAAAGCTGGTGTCGATTTCGCCGCAGCCCCAGGTTCAGTAATAGAGCAAACTACAGTACCAGGCTGGTGAAGTTGCTAAAATTGGTAGTTCTCCCTTGGAACCATAAATGTAGTGCTTGCTTGCTGCTTGCTTGCGTTTGTTGGGTGTGAAGTCAGCGTGAAGTCCTGTATGTTGGATGAAGACATCCTGTTGTCCAACATCAGTATGATGTCATACCGGACTGAAGATTGCGTGAATATCCATTGTCCCATGTCTGGCTTACTGGTGTGCAGACTGGTGGTTCCTCGCCGTGTAGGCAGATACTCTCCGACTTCGGAGGAATCAGCGATCCTACTGACTTTAGCCAGGACCCCGAAGGGACCTGTTGCCCAGGACGCGCGACTAACAAATGTAGTGATATTTGAATCCATTTCAATAATTTGTTTTCGGTAATAATAATTCCAAAGAAAAACTCTCAATATCTTTTAGAATATCAATTCGAAATCAAACCGCACAGTATGACCTGGAAAATATAGTTGAAAATTAGTGAATAATCCATTGTTTCAATAGCCTAAATTGATAAGTCAGAAAATATGCTTCCAACAATGCGAATTCACAATGTGTCAAAGAGTTTGTCAACTCTGTATCGAGAGTACATGAACCGTGGTTGTGACAGTTAGTCAGTTGCATATCCTTTACAGGACGTCGCAGTCAACACCAGCATATTTTAATTTGTGCTGTTGTGATCTCTTGGCAAGTTTACGTTTAGTAGTTTGCCATTGATTTCTGAAAGATCGGCACCCAAAACATTTTGGCAAAAAGAAGAAACGCAAGGGGTCTGCTACCAAATCGGCCGCAGCTGTATGTCGACGTGGGTTTGCGGGATTACGAACTGTGTCCGTGATCCCTTCGCCACCGAGCGGGCTGGTTGTGACAGTGCACATGGGATTTGCGCTCTTATATGCAGGTGATTGTTGTCCAAAAGCTGTTCTCCTTTATCAGGTGAAGCCCGTACTCACACAAAGTATTAATTTGAGGGTGGTTGTGGCCTTTTACATTTTGTTCTGTTTTGTTCTTGACGGAGAAAATCTTTAATCCAGATCTAAACATGGTGAAAACAATCAAAATTACCGACACAAAATTAATATCACTGATGTGTTTGAATAATCTGTAACCGAGAAAATCTTTAATCCAGTTTGTGTTGTTGTTTGTCCAACAAGATTGATGATGACCATTCAATTCATCCAGTGGGGTTGAAGGTGTGGAGCCGTGGGTTCTAAGATGGCTGATAAGGCCTATTTTGGCTCGAAATGTTCTTTGACAATGTGGACAAAGAATGCTTGACGTCTCTGGAGGGGGATTTCCTGCAGTGGTTTTTCTGTCCTGCCTTTTCTTCACAGCTCTTGCAGTTCTGGTTGCCTCACATATAACTGCACCTTTGCGCAATGATGCACGCCACGAATTTCGGTCTCTGGCTGCAGCCTCCCAGGTGTCATGATGAATTCCAAAAGCATTCAGTGAAATTTTCAGAGTGTCTTTAAAACGTTTCCTCTGGCCACCTTGGGAGCGTTTACCACAACGCAGTTCGCTGTAAAAAATTTGTTTAGGGAGCCTGTGATCTGGCATGCGAGTCAAGTGACCAGCCCAGCGAATCTGACTCTTCATCAGTAGAGTGTGGATACTGGGCATGAATGCTCTTTCTAGAACTTCAGTGTCTGGAATCTTGTCTTGCCATTTAATCTTCAGTAGCTTCCTTAGGCAGACTGTGTGGAAGTGGTTTAATTTCCTAGCATGTCGCTGATAAACAGTCCAGGATTCACAAGCATATAGCAGTGTGGATAATACAACTGCTTTGTAGACTTTTAGCTTTGTTTGCAGGCTTATTCCAGTTCTGTCCCATACATTCTTGTACAGTCTGCCAAAGGCTGCACTGGCCTTGGAGATTCTTGCATTCACTTCGTCATCGATTGTGGCAGCTTGTGACACGGTGCTGCCAAGATAGGTGAATTTGTCCACAACACTTAGTCTATGATCATTCACTTTGATATTCGGCACAGTGTGATTATTCCCTGGAGCTGGCTGGTACATAACTACAGTCTTCTCCAAGTTGATATTGAGCCCAAAGTTGGCACAGGCATGTGAGAAAGCTGAAACATTATGTTGCATGTCCGCCTCTGAGTTGGCGTATAGAGCGCAATCATCAGCAAACAGGAGCTCTCTGACGGTGCCGCTGTTAATTTTGGTTTTAGCTTTCAGACTTCTGAGATTGAATAACTTTCCATCCATACGGTAGTTGATGTCTATTCCAATGTCGTCGTTCTCAAAGGCATTCATCAACATGGCTGAAAACATGAGGCTGAACAGTGTTGGTGCCAGGACACATCCTTGCTTCACTCCATTGGTGACAGGAAAGTGTTCAGACAGTTCACCATTTTCCTGTACTCTTGCCTGCATGCCGTCATGAAATAGCCGCACTATTTGGACAAACTTTCGTGGACAGCCATATTTTGCCATAATCTTCCACAGTCCTTCTCTGCTGACTGTATCAAAAGCCTTGGTAAGGTCAATGAAAGTGGAGAACATTTCGCAGTTCTGTTCCTGACATTTCTCTTGCAGCTGCCTTGCAGCGAAAATCATGTCAACAGTTCCACGTTCTTTTCTGAAGCCACATTGACTCTCAGGAAGAATACCTTGATCGAGATGGGATGTGAGGCGGTTGAGAAGAATTCTGGCGAGTATCTTCCCTGCAATTGAAAGCAAGGAGATGCCTCGGAGGTTGTCACAGGATTGGCGGTTTCCTTTACGTTTGCAAAGGTGGACTATTGACTCGTCCTTAAAATCTTGTGGCATGGTCTCGTTCATCCATATGTTTGTGAAGACTTGGTGAAGCTGCTCTGTTAGGACCGGCCCACCTGCCTTGTATATCTCTGCTGGGATGGAGTAAGGACCAGGTGCCTTGCCGCTGGAGAGTTGCTGGATGGCTTTGTTTACTTCCACTATGGTTGGCAGGTCATCAAGTGTCTCATTGGTGGGATAGTTGGATGAAGAATGACTTGCGCGATGACTTGGATTAAAGTGAGGAAAGTTGCGCAATTCGTCGACCTCACTCTCTCGCCCGAGTCCATCTATGTCCAGTGGCAAGACAAGTCGAGACGACTGGAGACGAATACAGGTGCAGTGGATGACCAGGGCGCTCTACGTGCCTTGCCGTGCTCATTACGTTCCACAACGCTTTGCAGGTAAACGCCGTCTTGCCCGTTGAATCAGGAATGATTTCTTCCGTGCAGTCTGCCGAATCCTGTCTTCACATGCTGGGTAGGCATACCCTAGTTTACCTCTTAGTTTGACACCAAATCGGATACCCATGCCTGGTTTAGCCAGCCTCTCACAGATGTTGCCCGGGGGGTGGCCGCTGTCGCATGCTGACAGCTACTAGGAGCCACAGGCACGAGCTGGGTGTCAGACTTGGACCAGTGGGGGATGGGTCCTGAAAGGACATGAGAGTCATCCTTACCAAAGGTGCTACCAATGCCTGACACCCCGTACCCCCCAATCCAGTTTGTAGTGAGCACTCATGACCACAGAGGGGAAATTTAATCGGAAAGTACACTTGTCTAATGGGGTAAAGGACGGTAATCTTAGCCAAAAGACCGAGAATTGTTTTATTTTCAAACCTTTATTTTATATGAAGCAATGTACGTATATTTCCTAAGTGACGCGTGTTTCTTATTTGTGTATATCACAGAGCGTTGCCGTTTGTTAGCGTTAAGAGTTATACCACATGAAACAAATACATACATATACATTTATGATAATATGACATTTATGGCATAGTTCATATGCCAGTCAAACAATAATGAGACGTTAAAGATTAATAGCTTAGCGATGCCATTAAAATGATATTTAATGTAATATCAATGAGAAATAGAAAGATGTCTTTTAACATTTCCCACATGTAAGATAAAGCCATTACTTTTACATAATCTTAAAAGATATTTAAATTATTATCGAATCTTTTATGCTGCATTTTACCGTTGTTAATTTCTATAGAAAACTTTACACAAATTAAAGACAAAACTACAGTTATTTGAATCAAATAGAACATTTATCTTACTCAAAGTAATGTCTCTTGAAAATATTTTTTTCCTCTTGCTTTCTTTTGAACACAAGCGTAAAGTCCATACACAATACTTCCAGTAGTGATGGACATAATTTTGCGTTTGGAATAGCTTTCCTTATTACCAGTGTCCTTCGCCGTCAGGCAAACCCACTCTGACTTCTGGGGTACTTGTAATTTATGTCCCCAAGTCAAGGACGAGAGGTCAACATTTTAGTGCAACTGTCAGGTGTAGAGGTTGAAGCCCTTACCTCGACATCAGTGCCATAATGCAAGTCCTCTTAAATTACAGCCATGTCTTATTTCATTGACTTACACTATGGTATGGTTGGCTCATTGACAATAGGCAGTAAAGATAACTTGAGAAACAAATTGCCGACAAATACCTCCTTTTACGGGATCATAATATTCATTTTGTTGTATGCAAGGGACATAACTCACCAACGTTTTTTCTAAAGAAGCAATTAATTACATCAGTTGTTAAATGTTTAATTAAAAGACACTGCCTATTCACAGTTAACACGATAATTTAATATCCAAAAGTATAAATACTTTTACTGCTAAAATAGAATATAATGTACTTGTTAATGCAATATATACAATGTTTCAACACTGCAAGCTCCGTGCACGATGTTAACGACTTCCCCCAATGGTCGACCTGATATTCTTACTCTGGTTTCTCTTCACAACATAGAAATCTTTCGCCCATTTATTTGGTCTCTGGTCGGAGGCTCGGCTGATCTAGTGCGCCTGATCTGGTCGGGGGCCGGGTGAACTAAAAAAAAAAAAAATACCTCACATAAGCATCACTTTAAATGTGGGCCCGGTGGACCACTGTGGGCAATAGCTCACAGTGGGACTAAGGGTCCACGCCAAAAACAGGGGAGGCGGGGAACCAGCTAGTCTGGGATGACCGCCAAACCCAAATAAAAAAAAAAAATTTATTTGGTAATCAAAATTTATTTGGATATTTGGTAATTTGGAATCACATATTGTAAAAATGTTATCATTTTCAGAACTATTATTACCATTGCTGTTTTTTATAATTACTGTTATTACCCTCAGTATGTCTCTTCTTGTCATTATTATTGTCATCTTTAGTAATAAAACAAAAACCCCTTTCCATGTGCCCCCCTCCCCGCGCTCATGGTTGTTGTTGCCTTTGCTGGTACCCACACCAAATATTCAAAATATCTACCCTGCCTTTACCATCATTGCCCAGATAGGGGTGATAAGGGCATTGGTGGAGTGAAACAAATTGGTGAGAAGATGGCAAGGGAAACAAAAATGTAAAGATTGTAAAAATTTTGTGCAAATACTGATGCTTGTTTACTTTTTACAAAAAGGTTTTTTTTTTTTTAAAAGAGGAAGGGAAAAAAAATGAATGAACCCTTACAAATAAGACAAACAAAAAAAAAAAAGCAAAGAGAAAAAGAAAACCAACTCCTGTTACTTCTACTATTATTGAACATTGCATGTTGCAAGCATATATATATATTTAAAAAAAAAATTATTTGGTAAAAGGAATAGTCTTCCCTTGTCAACCAAACCAGACACTCAAAGACACTTGGCAAAATCTAGAGCAGAAAATAACAGATATTTTACAGAGGTACAAATACAAAACAACTATCATATTTGGTAGAAGTACCATTGTTAATACATATATAATTCCAAAAATACTATATCTGTGCCTAGTCCTAGATCCTCCACGTCAGACTGTCACAAACATAAACAAAGAGATTAGACGCTTTGTGTTTGGCAGCACCATCTACAGTATCAAACATACTACACTCATGCAAGACAAAAAAGATGGAGGTATCGCCCTCCAAGACATAACAACCAAAATACAAGCACTTAGGATCAAACACGTAGGTGAAATCCTACAACACCCAGAAAAACACCCTTTAGCACACTATTACATTGGAATTAGGCTATCTTACTTAAAACCTATTAGGAATACATCCTCACATTACTTTGGCACTCTCCCAATGTTCTACAAAACATGTATTTCAGCCATTAAAGGACACGAAAAATTACTACACAAGAAAACACATACAATCTACAGGCATTTAGTTAAATTACAAGCAACTCCGGTACATCTCAGAATTAAAAGAGGACAAAGATATTTCATAAAAGATTACACCGAAACTTTCTCTAATATTCACAACAAGCAGATTACCCCAAAAGCAAAGGAAATTACATATAGGCTTGTTTACAGCATGACCACAACAACAGAGAGAACAACAAAAATAACTAAACAAATACTACAGTGTCAGCTTTGCAGACGGAACGTCCAAGAATCATAAGAGCACATCTATTACAAATGCAACACAATCATGCCAACTAGAAATCTGCTACAAAACATCCTAAACACTCATACCAATCAAAGAACAAATGTTTACAAAGCAATAATGATAAATTCCATTCCTTACTCCACACAAGACATCCACACAAAGCTACTTGTGTTATTGGCAGAGTACAGCAATCTTATATGGACATTAAGAAACAAAGCACTATACAATTACAGAACAATCAACAAAGAAATTGTCCAACAACTTTATCAACAAAAAGTCGCAAACATTCTAATCTTAGCCCCACAAGCGAAAATCTCGTAAAAGATTTGGCTGAAGACAGCACATATTACAGAAGAAGCAAAGAATTTGTTTTAAACAAATATACTACAACTATAAATGTGTTTATTGATGGTATTAATAATCTTACAATTATATTATTATTATTAAAAATACTATTATTATTAATGCTACTATTATTATTAATTTTCCCATTATTATATTTGAATGTGCAACATGAAATATATTGTGGATGGGTGTTGTCATCATCTTACTCTGATCTAAATAACGGTTCGGGTTCATACAGGCAACAATACACTGTTCGCTAGGATATAGAACATTTATTGTATGAAGTGTACAGTTGGCGCAGTGGGTAAACAGACCCGCGCTCTCTTATATTACATATCACAGATAGTTAAACATCAAACATATAGTTGTCATACAACAATCTAGCACACTATCTAGCCTAAGTATATCTATGAATATCTATGAGTCCCTCTCAGGCAGGCCTTGTTGTCTCTCTCAAGTCCGTCTGTCCTCTGCCGGTCTCCGCGTGTCCTAACTCGACACGGGCGGTAACTCTGTCCGAGTTCCTCGTGGACCCCGCATTAGGTGTCCAGTGTCCACGGAATCATGGACTTGGTGACCAGCTCTTTCGAGAAGGTTCTAGATTACTCGGGTCCTGCGCGACGCAATGGTATCCCTTGGGCTGGAGTTGCAGCCCTCTACTATATATGAAAGTGAGGCGGTGACAGGATCCCCCCTCCCCCCTGATATGGTTTGTTGTTGGGTAATTAGATCTGTTCTAATTCTGTCACCGAATCACATAAAGTTGGTGTTTGTAGTTTGGTGGATAGTAACCTGGTAACCTACCTACTAGCACTAAAAACTCATGTATTCTACCATACAACACTTCTCTGATTTGGTGCAGAGATCCCTCTGTCTCTCGTGTGCTTAAATATGCTTATCAGACCGAAGTTACGTGGCGTTTTAGTAGTTGTATTTACAACTCGCCCTTCTCATAGTACCCGAAATGGTACCCAGACAAATAACCCCTATATAAAAGAGGGTTAACAAGACCGAAGTCTTGGCTAAATAAGTACACCTTCAAATCTTGATCTGTGTGTGTATTTCTATACACTTTTACTCCCGTATGTTATATAATGCTAAATATGTAGTTACCTTGTTCTTTATCCCCCTCATACTACATGTGTCCCTGTTGGCTTGTTAGTGTGTTAACTAATAAGTTGATGTTTCTAATAAAGTGACTGAATTTTAAATTGATAGTGTTGAGTTTTGAGGTTTGTGTACCGTGCGTGCTGAATGTGTGGTGTATTTCCAAGCGTCACGAGTTGGGATAACCTCAATCATGAAATACTGCACTGTGTGCAATACATGATTAGGCATTCCAAGTAGTGGTGCTTAGATGTATCCTAACTGCTAAACTAAGTATATTAAACTAACTACGAAATTAAACTTACTACTAAACTAAGTTCTACACATGTATTGACAAATTAGACAAATCATGCACTTTTACATGGAAGACGCAGACAAATTACAATGAATACGTTTTGCGTACAATTTGTCCGCCAAGTGTATCGTTCTCTCATTTAATCCTTTCACGCAGTCATTCACTCATCTGTCATTCAAAATAGTAATTGGCTAAAATATATACTTAAAGTTGAGGTAAGCGTTATTGCCCTTTGAAAAAATGGGCTAGGCGATATTTGCCCTTTAAGAAAATACGTACTTTTTGTACGATGAATGAAAAATAGGTTATAATTTAACTAGAGACACTTGTATAGGACGGTTATTTAGCCTATTACTGGCACCGTCTGTAATATTAAAGTAGAATATGTACATATTACAGGTTAACACAATTTATATACATCATTAATGGAAACATAATACATATTTAATAGTAAACTAATTAATTAAATAACTCCAACGATGATGTGCGCGTTGACGTCCCTTCGTTCGTGTGTTATGCCATGAATGTTAAAGTTAGTATGGCTGTCTCTTGAGTGTTGTCGTCGATGTTGTTTTGTTTCGGCTGTTTGCAAAGTTTTGTAGCCACAGCAAGTATGGATTGCTCTCACTGTCCCGTATGAAATATTACAGTGTTCAGAAATAGTTCACTGGTTGATATTATTGGTTGAAATAAACACAGTTACTGTTTCGTGCTGGAATCGTTCTAGAGCTTAGGCATTTGATGGTATAGTTCTTACAATATAGCTCTTCACGTATGTTTATGGGTGTCGTAATTAACCTAATCACTGAGAGTACTCTAGCAGGTGTAGAGTCACACTGTTATGTGTAACGGACTAAAAGTATCACAGTTTATAGTGTGGCTACTGGCCAATGTGATAAGAGTCATTCTACTGGCGCATTTGTCTGCCGTGATAAAAGGTCAGCCACTATGTTATCGGTGCCCTTGATATGGCGAATTTCGAAGTCGAAGTCCTGAAGTAGAAGACACCATCTTTGTAACCTGTTGTTTTTGGGCGACCCATGGTTAAGGACTAATAATGGCGAACTGTCTGTGAGGACCACAAAGTGGCTTCCCAAGAGGAACTTAGATAATCTCAATATACAGAACAATAGGCTCAAACACTCCAATTCTACTGTGGCATAACGAGTCTCCGCCTTCTTTAGTTTGCGGCTCACGTAGAGAATCGGGTGTCGTACGCCATCCCCTTCCTGCATTAAACATCCTCTTATTGCGATAGCGCTCGCATCTGTGGTCAAAATAAAGGGTAAATTTATGTTGGGTAATCGTAAGACTGGTGGATTAGAAAAAATATGTTTCGACCTACACATTGCATCATCTAAGCTGGTACTTTTACACATTTTTGATGGATGATCTTTAGTTAACATATCAGAAAAGACTGAGGTGAGTTCTGCCCAATGTGGAATGAATTTAGAATAATAGTTAATCAGACCTAGTAAACTTCTAATCTGCTTCTTTGTGGTAGGCACTTCTAGGTTAAGGATCTTGGAAACAATTTTATCATCAGTCAACAATTTTCCTTCAGAAATTCTATGACCAAGGAAGTCTATTTGTGTATAGCCTATTTCAACCTTGGAAGGTTTGATAGTAAGTCCGAAAAGAGAGACTTGGTTGAAGACTTGTTTTAGGGTGAGTAGGTGAGAAGTCATATCAGAAGAATGGACGCATATATCATCAATATAAGCAACTACATCATTAATTCCGTGTAATAACAATCTTGTTAGTCTTACAAATGTGGCCGGTGCGTTCTTCAGGCCAAAAGGAAGATATAGCCATTCGTATAAACCGAGAGGTGTTGCGAATGCTGTTATATGTCTACAAGAAGGGTGTAGTGGAACTTGCCAATATCCTTTTGCTAAATCGGTCTTGGAAAATAAGGATGATTGAGCCATATCTAAAATAAGATCTTCACAACTGTTCATAGGCTCTGCATCCGTTGTTGTTCTGGTATTTAATATTCTATAGTCGATTCACAAGCTGATTGTCTGGTCTTTCTTTTTCACTAAGACAATCGGTGAAGAATATTGAGACATAGATTTTTGAATAATGCCATTCTTTAATAATGCCAATCTTTAATCCAGTTTGTGTTGTGGTTTGTCCAACAAGATTGATGATGACCATTCAATTCATCCAGTGGGGTTGAAGGTGTGGAGCCGTGGGTTCTAAGATGGCTGATAAGGCCTATTTTGGCTCGAAATGTTCTTTGACAATGTGGACAAAGAATGCTTGACGTCTCTGGAGGGGGATTTCCTGCAGTGGTTTTTCTGTCCTGCCTTTTCTTCACAGCTCTTGCAGTTCTGGTTGCCTCACATATAACTGCACCTTTGCGCAATGATGCACGCCACGAATTTCGGTCTCTGGCTGCAGCCTCCCAGGTGTCATGATGAATTCCAAAAGCATTCAGTGAAATTTTCAGAGTGTCTTTAAAACGTTTCCTCTGGCCACCTTGGGAGCGTTTACCACAACGCAGTTCGCTGTAAAAAATTTGTTTAGGGAGCCTGTGATCTGGCATGCGAGTCAAGTGACCAGCCCAGCGAATCTGACTCTTCATCAGTAGAGTGTGGATACTGGGCATGAATGCTCTTTCTAGAACTTCAGTGTCTGGAATCTTGTCTTGCCATTTAATCTTCAGTAGCTTCCTTAGGCAGACTGTGTGGAAGTGGTTTAATTTCCTAGCATGTCGCTGATAAACAGTCCAGGATTCACAAGCATATAGCAGTGTGGATAATACAACTGCTTTGTAGACTTTTAGCTTTGTTTGCAGGCTTATTCCAGTTCTGTCCCATACATTCTTGTACAGTCTGCCAAAGGCTGCACTGGCCTTGGAGATTCTTGCATTCACTTCGTCATCGATTGTGGCAGCTTGTGACACGGTGCTGCCAAGATAGGTGAATTTGTCCACAACACTTAGTCTATGATCATTCACTTTGATATTCGGCACAGTGTGATT
This sequence comes from Cepaea nemoralis, assembly GCA_014155875.1. Taxonomy (NCBI): domain Eukaryota; kingdom Metazoa; phylum Mollusca; class Gastropoda; order Stylommatophora; family Helicidae; genus Cepaea; species Cepaea nemoralis. The sequence goes on along the minus strand of JACEFZ010004955.1, from coordinate 163,804 downwards.
ATTCCCTGGAGCTGGCTGGTACATAACTACAGTCTTCTCCAAGTTGATATTGAGCCCAAAGTTGGCACAGGCATGTGAGAAAGCTGAAACATTATGTTGCATGTCCGCCTCTGAGTTGGCGTATAGAGCGCAATCATCAGCAAACAGGAGCTCTCTGACGGTGCCGCTGTTAATTTTGGTTTTAGCTTTCAGACTTCTGAGATTGAATAACTTTCCATCCATACGGTAGTTGATGTCTATTCCAATGTCGTCGTTCTCAAAGGCATTCATCAACATGGCTGAAAACATGAGGCTGAACAGTGTTGGTGCCAGGACACATCCTTGCTTCACTCCATTGGTGACAGGAAAGTGTTCAGACAGTTCACCATTTTCCTGTACTCTTGCCTGCATGCCGTCATGAAATAGCCGCACTATTTGGACAAACTTTCGTGGACAGCCATATTTTGCCATAATCTTCCACAGTCCTTCTCTGCTGACTGTATCAAAAGCCTTGGTAAGGTCAATGAAAGTGGAGAACATTTCGCAGTTCTGTTCCTGACATTTCTCTTGCAGCTGCCTTGCAGCGAAAATCATGTCAACAGTTCCACGTTCTTTTCTGAAGCCACATTGACTCTCAGGAAGAATACCTTGATCGAGATGGGATGTGAGGCGGTTGAGAAGAATTCTGGCGAGTATCTTCCCTGCAATTGAAAGCAAGGAGATGCCTCGGAGGTTGTCACAGGATTGGCGGTTTCCTTTACGTTTGCAAAGGTGGACTATTGACTCGTCCTTAAAATCTTGTGGCATGGTCTCGTTCATCCATATGTTTGTGAAGACTTGGTGAAGCTGCTCTGTTAGGACCGGCCCACCTGCCTTGTATATCTCTGCTGGGATGGAGTAAGGACCAGGTGCCTTGCCGCTGGAGAGTTGCTGGATGGCTTTGTTTACTTCCACTATGGTTGGCAGGTCATCAAGTGTCTCATTGGTGGGATAGTTGGATGAAGAATGACTTGCGCGATGACTTGGATTAAAGTGAGGAAGAGTTGCGCAATTCGTCGACCTCACTCTCTCGCCCGAGTCCATCTATGTCCAGTGGCAAGACAAGTCGAGACGACTGGAGACGAATACAGGTGCAGTGGATGACCAGGGCGCTCTACGTGCCTTGCCGTGCTCATTACGTTCCACAACGCTTTGCAGGTAAACGCCGTCTTGCCCGTTGAATCAGGAATGATTTCTTCCGTGCAGTCTGCCGAATCCTGTCTTCACATGCTGGGTAGGCATACCCTAGTTTACCTCTTAGTTTGACACCAAATCGGATACCCATGCCTGGTTTAGCCAGCCTCTCACAGATGTTGCCCGGGGGGTGGCCGCTGTCGCATGCTGACAGCTACTAGGAGCCACAGGCACGAGCTGGGTGTCAGACTTGGACCAGTGGGGGATGGGTCCTGAAAGGACATGAGAGTCATCCTTACCAAAGGTGCTACCAATGCCTGACACCCCGTACCCCCCAATCCAGTTTGTAGTGAGCACTCGTGACCACAGAGGGGAAATTTAATCGGAAAGTACACTTGTCTAATGGGGTAAAGGACGGTAATCTTAGCCAAAAGACCGAGAATTGTTTTATTTTCAAACCTTTATTTTATATGAAGCAATGTACGTATATTTCCTAAGTGACGCGTGTTTCTTATTTGTGTATATCACAGAGCGTTGCCGTTTGTTAGCGTTAAGAGTTATACCACATGAAACAAATACATACATATACATTTATGATAATATGACATTTATGGCATAGTTCATATGCCAGTCAAACAATAATGAGACGTTAAAGATTAATAGCTTAGCGATGCCATTAAAAGGATATTTAATGTAATATCAATGAGAAATAGAAAGATGTCTTTTAACATTTCCCACATGTAAGATAAAGCCATTACTTTTACATAATCTTAAAAGATATTTAAATTATTATCGAATCTTTTATGCTGCATTTTACCGTTGTTAATTTCTATAGAAAACTTTACACAAATTAAAGACAAAACTACAGTTATTTGAATCAAATAGAACATTTATCTTACTCAAAGTAATGTCTCTTGAAAATATTTTTTTCCTCTTGCTTTCTTTTGAACACAAGCGTAAAGTCCATACACAATACTTCCAGTAGTGATGGACATAATTTTGCGTTTGGAATAGCTTTCCTTATTACCAGTGTCCTTCGCCGTCAGGCAAACCCACTCTGACTTCTGGGGTACTTGTAATTTATGTCCCCAAGTCAAGGACGAGAGGTCAACATTTTAGTGCAACTGTCAGGTGTAGAGGTTGAAGCCCTTACCTCGACATCAGTGCCATAATGCAAGTCCTCTTAAATTACAGCCATGTCTTATTTCATTGACTTACACTATGGTATGGTTGGCTCATTGACAATAGGCAGTAAAGATAACTTGAGAAACAAATTGCCGACAAATACCTCCTTTTTACGGGATCATAATATTCATTTTGTTGTATGCAAGGGACATAACTCACCAACGTTTTTTCTAAAGAAGCAATTAATTACATCAGTTGTTAAATGTTTAATTAAAAGACACTGCCTATTCACAGTTAACACGATAATTTAATATCCAAAAGTATAAATACTTTTACTGCTAAAATAGAATATAATGTACTTGTTAATGCAATATATACAATGTTTCAACACTGCAAGCTCCGTGCACGATGTTAACGACTTCCCCCAATGGTCGACCTGATATTCTTACTCTGGTTTCTCTTCACAACATAGAAATCTTTCGCCCATTTATTTGGTCTCTGGTCGGAGGCTCGGCTGATCTAGTGCGCCTGATCTGGTCGGGGGCCGGGTGAACTAAAAAAAAAAAAAATACCTCACATAAGCATCACTTTAAATGTGGGCCCGGTGGACCACTGTGGGCAATAGCTCACAGTGGGACTAAGGGTCCACGCCAAAAACAGGGGAGGCGGGGAACCAGCTAGTCTGGGATGACCGCCAAACCCAAATAAAAAAAAAAAAATTTATTTGGTAATCAAAATTTATTTGGATATTTTGGTAATTTGGAATCACATATTGTAAAAATGTTATCATTTTCAGAACTATTATTACCATTGCTGTTTTTTATAATTACTGTTATTACCCTCAGTATGTCTCTTCTTGTCATTATTATTGTCATCTTTAGTAATAAAACAAAAACCCCTTTCCCATGTGCCCCCCTCCCCGCGCTCATGGTTGTTGTTGCCTTTGCTGGTACCCACACCAAATATTCAAAATATCTACCCTGCCTTTACCATCATTGCCCAGATAGGGGTGATAAGGGCATTGGTGGAGTGAAACAAATTGGTGAGAAGATGGCAAGGGAAACAAAAATGTAAAGATTGTAAAAATTTTGTGCAAATACTGATGCTTGTTTACTTTTTACAAAAAGGTTTTTTTTTTTTTTAAAAGAGGAAGGGAAAAAAAATGAATGAACCCTTACAAATAAGACAAACAAAAAAAAAAAAGCAAAGAGAAAAAGAAAACCAACTCCTGTTACTTCTACTATTATTGAACATTGCATGTTGCAAGCATATATATATTTTAAAAAAAAATTATTTGGTAAAAGGAATAGTCTTCCCTTGTCAACCAAACCAGACACTCAAAGACACTTGGCAAAATCTAGAGCAGAAAATAACAGATATTTTACAGAGGTACAAATACAAAACAACTATCATATTTGGTAGAAGTACCATTGTTAATACATATATAATTCCAAAAATACTATATCTGTGCCTAGTCCTAGATCCTCCACGTCAGACTGTCACAAACATAAACAAAGAGATTAGACGCTTTGTGTTTGGCAGCACCATCTACAGTATCAAACATACTACACTCATGCAAGACAAAAAAGATGGAGGTATCGCCCTCCAAGACATAACAACCAAAATACAAGCACTTAGGATCAAACACGTAGGTGAAATCCTACAACACCCAGAAAAACACCCTTTAGCACACTATTACATTGGAATTAGGCTATCTTACTTAAAACCTATTAGGAATACATCCTCACATTACTTTGGCACTCTCCCAATGTTCTACAAAACATGTATTTCAGCCATTAAAGGACACGAAAAATTACTACACAAGAAAACACATACAATCTACAGGCATTTAGTTAAATTACAAGCAACTCCGGTACATCTCAGAATTAAAAGAGGACAAAGATATTTCATAAAAGATTACACCGAAACTTTCTCTAATATTCACAACAAGCAGATTACCCCAAAAGCAAAGGAAATTACATATAGGCTTGTTTACAGCATGACCACAACAACAGAGAGAACAACAAAAATAACTAAACAAATACTACAGTGTCAGCTTTGTAGACGGAACGTCCAAGAATCATAAGAGCACATCTATTACAAATGCAACACAATCATGCCAACTAGAAATCTGCTACAAAACATCCTAAACACTCATACCAATCAAAGAACAAATGTTTACAAAGCAATAATGATAAATTCCATTCCTTACTCCACACAAGACATCCACACAAAGCTACTTGTGTTATTGGCAGAGTACAGAAATCTTATATGGACATTAAGAAACAAAGCACTATACAATTACAGAACAATCAACAAAGAAATTGTCCAACAACTTTATCAACAAAAAGTCGCAAACATTCTAATCTTAGCCCCACAAGCGAAAATCTCGTAAAAGATTTGGCTGAAGACAGCACATATTACAGAAGAAGCAAAGAATTTGTTTTAAACAAATATACTACAACTATAAATGTGTTTATTGATGGTATTAATAATCTTACAATTATATTATTATTATTAAAAATACTATTATTATTAATGCTACTATTATTATTAATTTTCCCATTATTATATTTGAATGTGCAACATGAAATATATTGTGGATGGGTGTTGTCATCATCTTACTCTGATCTAAATAACGGTTCGGGTTCATACAGGCAACAATACACTGTTCGCTAGGATATAGAACATTTATTGTATGAAGTGTACAGTTGGCGCAGTGGGTAAACAGACCCGCGCTCTCTTATATTACATATCACAGATAGTTAAACATCAAACATATAGTTGTCATACAACAATCTAGCACACTATCTAGCCTAAGTATATCTATGAATATCTATGAGTCCCTCTCAGGCAGGCCTTGTTGTCTCTCTCAAGTCCGTCTGTCCTCTGCCGGTCTCCGCGTGTCCTAACTCGACACGGGCGGTAACTCTGTCCGAGTTCCTCGTGGACCCCGCATTAGGCGGGCCACATCAGTGTCCACGGAATCATGGACTTGGTGACCAGCTCTTTCGAGAAGGTTCTAGATTACTCGGGTCCTGCGCGACGCAATGGTATCCCTTGGGCTGGAGTTGCAGCCCTCTACTATATATGAAAGTGAGGCGGTGACAGGATCCCCCCTCCCCCCTGATATGATTTGTTGTTGGGTAATTAGATCTGTTCTAATTCTGTCACCGAATCACATAAAGTTGGTGTTTGTAGTTTGGTGGATAGTAACCTGGTAACCTACCTACTAGCACTAAAAACTCATGTATTCTACCATACAACACTTCTCTGATTTGGTGCAGAGATCCCTCTGTCTCTCGTGTGCTTAAATATGCTTATCAGACCGAAGTTACGTGGCGTTTTAGTAGTTGTATTTACAACTCGCCCTTCTCATAGTACCCGAAATGGTACCCAGACAAATAACCCCTATATAAAAGAGGGTTAACAAGACCGAAGTCTTGGCTAAATAAGTACACCTTCAAATCTTGATCTGTGTGTGTATTTCTATACACTTTTACTCCCGTATGTTATATAATGCTAAATATGTAGTTACCTTGTTCTTTTATCCCCCTCATACTACATGTGTCCCTGTTGGCTTGTTAGTGTGTTAACTAATAAGTTGATGTTTCTAATAAAGTGACTGAATTTTAAATTGATAGTGTTGAGTTTTGAGGTTTGTGTACCGTGCGTGCTGAATGTGTGGTGTATTTCCAAGCGTCACGAGTTGGGATAACCTCAATCATGAAATACTGCACTGTGTGCAATACATGATTAGGCATTCCAAGTAGTGGTGCTTAGATGTATCCTAACTGCTAAACTAAGTATATTAAACTAACTACGAAATTAAACTTACTACTAAACTAAGTTCTACACATGTATTGACAAATTAGACAAATCATGCACTTTTACATGGAAGACGCAGACAAATTACAATGAATACGTTTTGCGTACAATTTGTCCGCCAAGTGTATCGTTCTCTCATTTAATCCTTTCACGCAGTCATTCACTCATCTGTCATTCAAAATAGTAATTGGCTAAAATATATACTTAAAGTTGAGGTAAGCGTTATTGCCCTTTGAAAAATATGGGCTAGGCGATATTTGCCCTTTAAGAAAATACGTACTTTTTGTACGATGAATGAAAAATAGGTTATAATTTAACTAGAGACACTTGTATAGGACGGTTATTTAGCCTATTACTGGCACCGTCTGTAATATTAAAGTAGAATATGTACATATTACAGGTTAACACAATTTATATACATCATTAATGGAAACATAATACATATTTAATAGTAAACTAATTAATTAAATAACTCCAACGATGATGTGCGCGTTGACGTCCCTTCGTTCGTGTGTTATGCCATGAATGTTAAAGTTAGTATGGCTGTCTCTTGAGTGTTGTCGTCGATGTTGTTTTGTTTCGGCTGTTTGCAAAGTTTTGTAGCCACAGCAAGTATGGATTGCTCTCACTGTCCCGTATGAAATATTACAGTGTTCAGAAATAGTTCACTGGTTGATATTATTGGTTGAAATAAACACAGTTACTGTTTCGTGCTGGAATCGTTCTAGAGCTTAGGCATTTGATGGTATAGTTCTTACAATATAGCTCTTCACGTATGTTTATGGGTGTCGTAATTAACCTAATCACTGAGAGTACTCTAGCAGGTGTAGAGTCACACTGTTATGTGTAACGGACTAAAAGTATCACAGTTTATAGTGTGGCTACTGGCCAATGTGATAAGAGTCATTCTACTGGCGCATTTGTCTGCCGTGATAAAAGGTCAGCCACTATGTTATCGGTGCCCTTGATATGGCGAATTTCGAAGTCGAAGTCCTGAAGTAGAAGACACCATCTTTGTAACCTGTTGTTTTTGGGCGACCCATGGTTAAGGACTAATAATGGCGAACTGTCTGTGAGGACCACAAAGTGGCTTCCCAAGAGGAACTTAGATAATCTCAATATACAGAACAATAGGCTCAAACACTCCAATTCTACTGTGGCATAACGAGTCTCCGCCTTCTTTAGTTTGCGGCTCACGTAGAGAATCGGGTGTCGTACGCCATCCCCTTCCTGCATTAAACATCCTCCTATTGCGATAGCGCTCGCATCTGTGGTCAAAATAAAGGGTAAATTTATGTTGGGTAATCGTAAGACTGGTGGATTAGAAAAAATATGTTTCGACCTACACATTGCATCATCTAAGCTGGTACTTTTACAAATTTTTGATGGATGATCTTTAGTTAACATATCAGAAAAGACTGAGGTGAGTTCTGCCCAATGTGGAATGAATTTAGAATAATAGTTAATCAGACCTAGTAAACTTCTAATCTGCTTCTTTGTGGTAGGCACTTCTAGGTTAAGGATCTTGGAAACAATTTTATCATCAGTCAACAATTTTCCTTCAGAAATTCTATGACCAAGGAAGTCTATTTGTGTATAGCCTATTTCAACCTTGGAAGGTTTGATAGTAAGTCCGAAAAGAGAGACTTGGTTGAAGACTTGTTTTAGGGTGAGTAGGTGAGAAGTCATATCAGAAGAATGGACGCATATATCATCAATATAAGCAACTACATCATTAATTCCGTGTAATAACAATCTTGTTAGTCTTACAAATGTGGCCGGTGCGTTCTTCAGGCCAAAAGGAAGATATAGCCATTCGTATAAACCGAGAGGTGTTGCGAATGCTGTTATATGTCTACAAGAAGGGTGTAGTGGAACTTGCCAATATCCTTTTGCTAAATCGGTCTTGGAAAATAAGGATGATTGAGCCATATCTAAAATAAGATCTTCACAACTGTTCATAGGCTCTGCATCCGTTGTTGTTCTGGTATTTAATATTCTATAGTCGATTCACAAGCTGATTGTCTGGTCTTTCTTTTTCACTAAGACAATCGGTGAAGAATATTGAGACATAGATTTTTGAATAATGCCATTCTTTAATAATGCCAATCTTTAATCCAGTTTGTGTTGTTGTTTGTCCAACAAGATTGATGATGACCATTCAATTCATCCAGTGGGGTTGAAGGTGTGGAGCCGTGGGTTCTAAGATGGCTGATAAGGCCTATTTTGGCTCGAAATGTTCTTTGACAATGTGGACAAAGAATGCTTGACGTCTCTGGAGGGGGATTTCCTGCAGTGGTTTTTCTGTCCTGCCTTTTCTTCACAGCTCTTGCAGTTCTGGTTGCCTCACATATAACTGCACCTTTGCGCAATGATGCACGCCACGAATTTCGGTCTCTGGCTGCAGCCTCCCAGGTGTCATGATGAATTCCAAAAGCATTCAGTGAAATTTTCAGAGTGTCTTTAAAACGTTTCCTCTGGCCACCTTGGGAGCGTTTACCACAACGCAGTTCGCTGTAAAAAATTTGTTTAGGGAGCCTGTGATCTGGCATGCGAGTCAAGTGACCAGCCCAGCGAATCTGACTCTTCATCAGTAGAGTGTGGATACTGGGCATGAATGCTCTTTCTAGAACTTCAGTGTCTGGAATCTTGTCTTGCCATTTAATCTTCAGTAGCTTCCTTAGGCAGACTGTGTGGAAGTGGTTTAATTTCCTAGCATGTCGCTGATAAACAGTCCAGGATTCACAAGCATATAGCAGTGTGGATAATACAACTGCTTTGTAGACTTTTAGCTTTGTTTGCAGGCTTATTCCAGTTCTGTCCCATACATTCTTGTACAGTCTGCCAAAGGCTGCACTGGCCTTGGAGATTCTTGCATTCACTTCGTCATCGATTGTGGCAGCTTGTGACACGGTGCTGCCAAGATAGGTGAATTTGTCCACAACACTTAGTCTATGATCATTCACTTTGATATTCGGCACAGTGTGATTATTCCCTGGAGCTGGCTGGTACATAACTACAGTCTTCTCCAAGTTGATATTGAGCCCAAAGTTGGCACAGGCATGTGAGAAAGCTGAAACATTATGTTGCATGTCCGCCTCTGAGTTGGCGTATAGAGCGCAATCATCAGCAAACAGGAGCTCTCTGACGGTGCCGCTGTTAATTTTGGTTTTAGCTTTCAGACTTCTGAGATTGAATAACTTTCCATCCATACGGTAGTTGATGTCTATTCCAATGTCGTCGTTCTCAAAGGCATTCATCAACATGGCTGAAAACATGAGGCTGAACAGTGTTGGTGCCAGGACACATCCTTGCTTCACTCCATTGGTGACAGGAAAGTGTTCAGACAGTTCACCATTTTCCTGTACTCTTGCCTGCATGCCGTCATGAAATAGCCGCACTATTTGGACAAACTTTCGTGGACAGCCATATTTTGCCATAATCTTCCACAGTCCTTCTCTGCTGACTGTATCAAAAGCCTTGGTAAGGTCAATGAAAGTGGAGAACATTTCGCAGTTCTGTTCCTGACATTTCTCTTGCAGCTGCCTTGCAGCGAAAATCATGTCAACAGTTCCACGTTCTTTTCTGAAGCCACATTGACTCTCAGGAAGAATACCTTGATCGAGATGGGATGTGAGGCGGTTGAGAAGAATTCTGGCGAGTATCTTCCCTGCAATTGAAAGCAAGGAGATGCCTCGGAGGTTGTCACAGGATTGGCGGTTTCCTTTACGTTTGCAAAGGTGGACTATTGACTCGTCCTTAAAATCTTGTGGCATGGTCTCGTTCATCCATATGTTTGTGAAGACTTGGTGAAGCTGCTCTGTTAGGACCGGCCCACCTGCCTTGTATATCTCTGCTGGGATGGAGTAAGGACCAGGTGCCTTGCCGCTGGAGAGTTGCTGGATGGCTTTGTTTACTTCCACTATGGTTGGCAGGTCATCAAGTGTCTCATTGGTGGGATAGTTGGATGAAGAATGACTTGCGCGATGACTTGGATTAAAGTGAGGAAGAGTTGCGCAATTCGTCGACCTCACTCTCTCGCCCGAGTCCATCTATGTCCAGTGGCAAGACAAGTCGAGACGACTGGAGACGAATACAGGTGCAGTGGATGACCAGGGCGCTCTACGTGCCTTGCCGTGCTCATTACGTTCCACAACGCTTTGCAGGTAAACGCCGTCTTGCCCGTTGAATCAGGAATGATTTCTTCCGTGCAGTCTGCCGAATCCTATCTTCACATGCTGGGTAGGCATACCCTAGTTTACCTCTTAGTTTGACACCAAATCGGATACCCATGCCTGGTTTAGCCAGCCTCTCACAGATGTTGCCCGGGGGGTGGCCGCTGTCGCATGCTGACAGCTACTAGGAGCCACAGGCACGAGCTGGGTGTCAGACTTGGACCAGTGGGGGATGGGTCCTGAAAGGACATGAGAGTCATCCTTACCAAAGGTGCTACCAATGCCTGACACCCCGTACCCCCCAATCCAGTTTGTAGTGAGCACTCGTGACCACAGAGGGGAAATTTAATCGGAAAGTACACTTGTCTAATGGGGTAAAGGACGGTAATCTTAGCCAAAAGACCGAGAATTGTTTTATTTTCAAACCTTTATTTTATATGAAGCAATGTACGTATATTTCCTAAGTGACGCGTGTTTCTTATTTGTGTATATCACAGAGCGTTGCCGTTTGTTAGCGTTAAGAGTTATACCACATGAAACAAATACATACATATACATTTATGATAATATGACATTTATGGCATAGTTCATATGCCAGTCAAACAATAATGAGACGTTAAAGATTAATAGCTTAGCGATGCCATTAAAAGGATATTTAATGTAATATCAATGAGAAATAGAAAGATGTCTTTTAACATTTCCCACATGTAAGATAAAGCCATTACTTTTACATAATCTTAAAAGATATTTAAATTATTATCGAATCTTTTATGCTGCATTTTACCGTTGTTAATTTCTATAGAAAACTTTACACAAATTAAAGACAAAACTACAGTTATTTGAATCAAATAGAACATTTATCTTACTCAAAGTAATGTCTCTTGAAAATATTTTTTTCCTCTTGCTTTCTTTGAACACAAGCGTAAAGTCCATACACAATACTTCCAGTAGTGATGGACATAATTTTGCGTTTGGAATAGCTTTCCTTATTACCAGTGTCCTTCGCCGTCAGGCAAACCCACTCTGACTTCTGGGGTACTTGTAATTTATGTCCCCAAGTCAAGGACGAGAGGTCAACATTTTAGTGCAACTGTCAGGTGTAGAGGTTGAAGCCCTTACCTCGACATCAGTGCCATAATGCAAGTCCTCTTAAATTACAGCCATGTCTTATTCATTGACTTACACTATGGTATGGTTGGCTCATTGACAATAGGCAGTAAAGATAACTTGAGAAACAAATTGACGACAAATACCTCCTTTTTACGGGATCATAATATTCATTTTGTTGTATGCAAGGGACATAACTCACCAACGTTTTTTCTAAAGAAGCAATTAATTACATCAGTTGTTAAATGTTTAATTAAAAGACACTGCCTATTCACAGTTAACACGATAATTTAATATCCAAAAGTATAAATACTTTTACTGCTAAAATAGAATATAATGTACTTGTTAATGCAATATATACAATGTTTCAACACTGCAAGCTCCGTGCACGATGTTAACGACTTCCCCCAATGGTCGACCTGATATTCTTACTCTGGTTTCTCTTCACAACATAGAAATCTTTCGCCCATTTATTTGGTCTCTGGTCGGAGGCTCGGCTGATCTAGTGCGCCTGATCTGGTCGGGGGCCGGGTGAACTAAAAAAAAAAAAATACCTCACATAAGCATCACTTTAAATGTGGGCCCGGTGGACCACTGTGGGCAATAGCTCACAGTGGGACTAAGGGTCCACGCCAAAAACAGGGGAGGCGGGGAACCAGCTAGTCTGGGATGACCGCCAAACCCAAATAAAAAAAAAAAAATTTATTTGGTAATCAAAATTTATTTGGATATTTTGGTAATTTGGAATCACATATTGTAAAAATGTTATCATTTTCAGAACTATTATTACCATTGCTGTTTTTTATAATTACTGTTATTACCCTCAGTATGTCTCTTCTGTCATTATTATTGTCATCTTTAGTAATAAAACAAAAACCCCTTTCCCATGTGCCCCCCTCCCCGCGCTCATGGTTGTTGTTGCCTTTGCTGGTACCCACACCAAATATTCAAAATATCTACCTGCCTTTACCATCATTGCCCAGATAGGGGTGATAAGGGCATTGGTGGAGTGAAACAAATTGGTGAGAAGATGGCAAGGGAAACAAAAATGTAAAGATTGTAAAAATTTTGTGCAAATACTGATGCTTGTTTACTTTTTACAAAAGGTTTTTTTTTTTTTTAAAAGAGGAAGGGAAAAAAAAATGAATGAACCCTTACAAATAAGACAAACAAAAAAAAAAAAGCAAAGAGAAAAAGAAAACCAACTCCTGTTACTTCTACTATTATTGAACATTGCATGTTGCAAGCATATATATATTTAAAAAAAAAATTATTTGGTAAAAGGAATAGTCTTCCCTTGTCAACCAAACCAGACACTCAAAGACACTTGGCAAAATCTAGAGCAGAAAATAACAGATATTTTACAGAGGTACAAATACAAAACAACTATCATATTTGGTAGAAGTACCATTGTTAATACATATATAATTCCAAAAATACTATATCTGTGCCTAGTCCTAGATCCTCCACGTCAGACTGTCACAAACATAAACAAAGAGATTAGACGCTTTGTGTTTGGCAGCACCATCTACAGTATCAAACATACTACACTCATGCAAGACAAAAAAGATGGAGGTATCGATCTCCAAGACATAACAACCAAAATACAAGCACTTAGGATCAAACACGTAGGTGAAATCCTACAACACCCAGAAAAACACCCTTTAGCACACTATTACATTGAAATTAGGCTATCTTACTTAAAACCTATTAGGAATACATCCTCACATTACTTTGGCACTCTCCCAATGTTCTACAAAACATGTATTTCAGCCATTAAAGGACACGAAAAATTACTACACAAGAAAACACATACAATCTACAGGCATTTAGTTAAATTACAAGCAACTCCGGTACATCTCAGAATTAAAAGAGGACAAAGATATTTCATAAAAGATTACACCGAAACTTTCTCTAATATTCACAACAAGCAGATTACCCCAAAAGCAAAGGAAATTACATATAGGCTTGTTTACAGCATGACCACAACAACAGAGAGAACAACAAAAATAACTAAACAAATACTACAGTGTCAGCTTTGTAGACGGAACGTCCAAGAATCATAAGAGCACATCTATTACAAATGCAACACAATCATGCCAACTAGAAATCTGCTACAAAACATCCTAAACACTCATACCAATCAAAGAACAAATGTTTACAAAGCAATAATGATAAATTCCATTCCTTACTCCACACAAGACATCCACACAAAAGCTACTTGTGTTATTGGCAGAGTACAGAAATCTTATATGGACATTAAGAAACAAAGCACTATACAATTACAGAACAATCAACAAAGAAATTGTCCAACAACTTTATCAACAAAAAGTCGCAAACATTCTAATCTTAGCCCCACAAGCGAAAATCTCGTAAAAGATTTGGCTGAAGACAGCACATATTACAGAAGAAGCAAAGAATTTGTTTTAAACAAATATACTACAACTATAAAATGTGTTTATTGATGGTATTAATAATCTTACAATTATATTATTATTATTAAAAATACTATTATTATTAATGCTACTATTATTATTAATTTTCCCATTATTATATTTGAATGTGCAACATGAAATATATTGTGGATGGGTGTTGTCATCATCTTACTCTGATCTAAATAACGGTTCGGGTTCATACAGGCAACAATACACTGTTCGCCTAGGATATAGAACATTTATTGTATGAAGTGTACAGTTGGCGCAGTGGGTAAACAGACCCGCGCTCTCTTATATTACATATCACAGATAGTTAAACATCAAACATATAGTTGTCATACAACAATCTAGCACACTATCTAGCCTAAGTATATCTATGAATATCTATGAGTCCCTCTCAGGCAGGCCTTGTTGTCTCTCTCAAGTCCGTCTGTCCTCTGCCGGTCTCCGCGTGTCCTAACTCGACACGGGGCGGTAACTCTGTCCGAGTTCCTCGTGGACCCCGCATTAGGCGGGCCACATCAGTGTCCACGGAATCATGGACTTGGTGACCAGCTCTTTCGAGAAGGTTCTAGATTACTCGGGTCCTGCGCGACGCAATGGTATCCCTTGGGCTGGAGTTGCAGCCCTCTACTATATATGAAAGTGAGGCGGTGACAGGATCCCCCCTCCCCCCTGATATGATTTGTTGTTGGGTAATTAGATCTGTTCTAATTCTGTCACCGAATCACATAAAGTTGGTGTTTGTAGTTTGGTGGATAGTAACTATATGGTTAACAAGACCGAACCTAATAGCACTTGAAATAACCTCATGTATTCTACATACAACCCTTCTGATGGTGTGTGATAGAGATCGTGCTGCTGAATGTGTCTGTTCCAAGCGTGTGCTCAATAAAATATGCACTTATACAGGCATTCCAGAGATGTTAACGTGGCATTTATTAGTTGTATTTACAACTACGCCCTTCTCAGTACCCGTAAATTGTACCCAAGTGACAAATTAACCCCTATATAAAAGTAAGGGTTACTACGAAGACCGAAAAAGTACTTGGAATAAAATAAGTACTAGAGACCTTTCAGGAATTCTTGATCTGTAATATTAAAGTAGTGTATTTCTATACACCTTAATTTAAATAACTCCCGATGATGTTCGTTCTAATGCTAAATATGTAGCTCTTTGACCTTGTTCTTTGTATTGCTCTCACTCAATATACACTACATGTTGAAATCAGCCTGCTGGCTCTAGAGCTTATTTGTGTATATTAACTTTTAGTTGTCACTGTTTCTAATAGAGTGACTGAATTGTATAAAATTGATAAGTGTTGAGTTTTTGAGGTTTTATGTTACGGTGCGTGCTCGAATGTGTTTTGTAATTTTACATAAGGATGTCTTGACGAGTGGATAAACACTCAATCATCAAATCACTGCACTGTGTGTCATTTAACATCCTATTATAGTCGCATTCACAAGGGATGTTGGTGCTTTAGTATTTATGCATCATTAACTGGTACAAACTGGAATTATATGAAGACTAGATTTAGAAAATTAATCAGACCTTACTTCTAATCTAAAATTTCTTACTATCATCAGTATTTTCCTTCAGAAATCTAGACCAAGGAATCATAGCCTATTTCAATGGTTTTTACAAGAGAGATGAAGACTCAGAGGTGAGAAGTTATCAGAATGGAATATATCATTATTCTATCAATTTGTCAATCAGTCACAAATGTTATGCGTTCTTATATAGCCATTCAACCGAGAGGTGTTGCGAATCCTATGTCTACAAGAAGGGTCAGTGGAACTTGTATCCTTTCTAAATTCCAAATAAGATAATTGGCCATATCTAAAATAAGATCTTCACAACTGTCTCTCTGATTATATCACATTTGCTACTTTTGAAAATATTGAGACAATTTTTGGCCATTAAATCTAAAATTGTCTGTCGAGAGAATAGTACATTTGACCGTCTCAGATTGTTAGCACAATTATGTGTTATTCTATCAGATAGGGTTGGAAAAGATCGTCTTATAGTCGTCTAGGAGCAGTCAAAATGGTCCTGTCGCTGTTGTTGTGTCAAAGTGTCAGAGATATGTATGTCCTTTATACTTCCGTCGTCAGTCATAATTGGCACAGGGATTTCAGTATTGTCCATGTCTGTCTGATTTATCACAGATGCTACAGTTTTGTAAATTGTCTTCAATGTCATTGTCGTTGTCGTCGAGCTCAATTCGTCATCTAGTCGGTAATGTCCATATGTCTTCGTCGTTTTCGTCGTCGTAAGAGTGTGTCGTTAACGATGCTTCGTTTGTCGAGGTGTCATTTCGTTGGGAAATTGTCGTTTCGTCTCCGTCAACAGTTTGTTGCGTCTGTTCATTTGTCTCATTGTCCTGTCTAGCATAGTATGGTTTCAACATATTTACATGTAATAATTTCAACTTTCCATTTACAGAGAATGTAGTAGGGTTATTCCCCTTGGCCAGTTTATGACATATATCACAAGATGTACAAAATGTTTTAATGTCTTGGTCAAACTTTGGCCAATAAAAATGTGTTAGAACAATTGCCCTGGTCAATTCGTATCCCATATGACCTCCAAAAGGGGAGTCATGGGCTAATTTTAGCACTTTGTCTCGATGTGCTTGTGGTAAAACAATTTGCTGTGTCGTGGCCTGCTTTGTTGTGTAAAATCTAGTTAAGATGTTGTTCTGTAGCCCAAATGTCCACGATGCGTTCTTAGTGACTTTTGGTTTAAGTCCTACTAATTTAAAGTATGGTATAAGTGTTGTATCTGCTTTCTGTTCGTTACCAAAATTGATGTTAGTTGAGTTTGGCGCTACTATTTCTAATGATTCCTGCAGTTGGTCGGTGTTGGTTTTGTGGGTTGTCTGTCGTGTTATTGCGTTTGTGTGTTGTGTGTTTTGTTGCACATTTACAGGTTCGGTATTTGGTAGTTTGGTAGCATCCTCAATTCGAGGTTTTAATTCGGTCGTATCGTTCCTAGATTCGACCGCCCCTGCATTGTACACCTTGGTGAATTCTTCCTGAATTACCTCAGTGGTTGTCTCCCTTGGTATTTTGGCAGCTTGAGACAAGCAAGAATGGTGTTTCTCTTTTGCGTCGCTATTTGTGTGGTGGATACCGTGTTTTTGCTCCCACCTTTTGATTTCTCTTTCAGAGCATGGATGTATGTTGGGTAAATTACCAAGTATAATATCCGCGACTGGATTTTCAAGGGCAGCACACAATACTTGTCCAGATATGAACGGTGTTTGAATTTCGACCAAAGCAAGGGGGTATTTCTCTATCGTACCTGAGAATGTGCGACACGTCACATGTTTGTCTGTGTAGTCTTTAGTGTCTATTAATGTTTTCCTAACCCCACAGAGCGTTGCGCCGGAATCGCGAATTAACGTGCACTTCTTGTTGTTAACAAACCCTGTAAAAAAACTAGCTTGCCTGTAGATGACAAAGCAGCGTTAGCTGTTTAATTTGAAATAGGGATCGTATGTCCACAATGTAGTGTTGTGTCCAGTTGGAACTTCGTACAGGTGTTGCACTTACTGTCTGTTATGGTGTTTATGATGTGTACAGCATTCCCAAGCTCGCTTTCATTGTCGTGTTGATTGTCACATTCATTCAGTGACTCAAGCTCTTCGTCAGACGACGTTTCTACTAATGCAGCATTGGCCTGTTTCAATAACTTTCGGCCCTCACAATTCTTATTATAATGACCCCAGCTATTGCAGAAATAACATTTAATTGCTCTGTGGTAAGCCATGCGTTTAGCTGTTTGCTTCTCCACCATCTTTTTGAGGTGTTCAGGGTAGGTGGGTGCTTTGTCGCACATCCCGTAACTGTCGTGATGATAATTACAATATTGGCATTTTACTATTTTACCGACATTGGATCGTGGTTTAAATCTACTCTCTGTTTGTTTGGAGTATTTGGTGTTCACTACGGCAGCTGCTGTATCATTGTGACTTATGTTGAGCTGAAAAATATCCCTATTTGCTGTGAAAAATGCATTCCCCTTTGCCTCTATTTCCTGAATGCTCTTACAGTCCATTTGTTTTAAGAACTTGGCAAAAGGTGTGGGGATGGTGCTAACTATTTTATCTATTATAATAAGCTCCTTAAGTTTATCATGGCTATTGTTGGTTTTAGCCGAGTTAATCCATTTTGTGCATATGTCTTGGACTGTACTGACATAATCTATAAAGGTTTGGTTTGGTTGTGGAGATAATTTGGCAAATTGTTGTTGGTAACCTGCAGTGTCTAAAGAAAAATGTTGGAGAATGCGTTGTTTCAGGTACTCATAGTCTTTTCGCATTTCCTGTGGTATTGTCTCTATTACTTTCAGTGGTTCAAGAGCTAAGTTTCTCATTAGAATAAATGCCCAATCTGATTTAATGATTGTATGATGAGACATGAGACACTCAAAATTTTCTAAGTAGGCGGAGATGGAATCTCCAGAACAGAACGCCTTAACGAGTCCTTTGTACTTGTTATATTTTTGTTCTTCTTCTTTGCTTCTTAACTTATTTATTGATATTTCTGTGTTGGACTCCATTTCCATCTGTTTTAGTTTAATCTGTGTCTCGGTATTCAACTGGGCCTGTTTGGCGGCGGCCTCAAGCTCCATCTGTTTCTCCTGAGCCTGCAATTGTATTTTCTTTTCTTCAATTTGCAATTGCATTTTTTTTTCTTCTGCTTCAATTAGCATTTTCTTTTCATTAGCCTCCATTTGCAATTTCTTTTCTTCTGCCTCCATCTGCAATTTCTTTTCTTCTGCCTCCATCTGCAGTTTTCTTTCCTCTCGTTCTATCGCTCTTTCTTCACGGGCAATGGTTTCTGCGTGCGTTTTCTGTGCCCATTCTGACAGTTTCTCTTCTTTATAACCTAACTTTATTCCTTGCTCAATGCACTTATCTAAGCTAGACATTTTGTGTTTTACTTGTTTGTTAAGTTTATAGAGTTAAATCCCTTAGAAAAATATGTTGTGTGGTCGAAAATTTGGTTAACTCCCCTAATTATTAATGTGTAAATCAAAATGCAAGGTTATGTAGGTGACAAGGTCATGAATATGCAAAGAAATCAATATGATACAAAATAATACATTGATGAAACATGAGAAGTACAGCTTAGAATTTACAATGGGTATGAGGTTAAACTTAGCTTTTAATTCAAGAACTCCTCGATGTTGTCTTGTACTCTCGTCACTGTTGGAAAGGTTTCATCGGTTGGACGCGGCACTTGTTGCGGAACAATCTGCTCGTGGAGCGAGAAAACATTAGTCACTGTCACACAAAAAAAAATGTCAAAATAGTAACATGTCAAAAAAAATTGTTTACAGAATCAAAATAATGAGGCACTGCGGAGGCAATGGTGAGACATTGCCGAGGGACTCTGATTACTTCTATTTTATCGCTAGATAGCTAATAGTTTTATGTAAACTTGTAATGTTAACAATTTCTTTGATTTAAACAAATCAATGTGTTACCAAAAATCAATGTGATATGATTAAATAATTACTTTTACATGGCATTTAACAGGTTTTTAAGAAAACATTCTATGCCACAACCGGAAAACTAGCCCCCAAAAAGCCTATGCCAAAACCGGAAAACGAGCCCCCAAAAAGCCTGTCATCATCTTACTCTAATCTAAATAACGGTTCGGGTTCATACAGGCAACAATACACTGTTCGCTAGGATATAGAACATTTATTGTATGAAGTGTACAGTTGGCGCAGTGGGAAACAGACCCACGCTCTCTTATATTACATATCACAGATAGTTAAACATCAAACATATAGTTGTCATACAACAATCTAGCACACTATCTAGCCTAAGTATATCTATGAATATCTATGAGTCCCTCTCAGGCAGGCCTTGTTGTCTCTCTCAAGTCCGTCTGTCCTCTGCCGGTCTCCGCGTGTCCTAACTCGACACGGGCGGTAACTCTGTCCGAGTTCCTCGTGGACCCCGCATTAGGCGGGCCACATCAGTGTCCACGGAATCATGGACTTGGTGACCAGCTCTTTCGAGAAGGTTCTAGATTACTCGGGTCCTGCGCGACGCAATGGTATCCCTTGGGCTGGAGTTGCAGCCCTCTACTATATATGAAAGTGAGGCGGTGACAGGTGTCTATGAGTGTGTGTGCGCGCGCGTGCGTACGTGTAGCAGCCTTTAAACCAAGTCGGTATTTCAAGTATTAAAATGATGTTATATGGTAATGATATGTTTCAAAAGAAAAATATGCGCCACCATGTATAAACAAATTGAATGAGCCCTTTTAGTACCCAGTAAGCTAAGGTGGCTTTTAGTGGCCAGGTTTTAATTCCTTCCCATTGTATATGAAACCCAGACACTATCACAACTTTGGACCAATTATCTCCCTATAGACAGGCCATAGACTCTAATTACTAGTAGTAAATCCCTGATTCTTGTTCCCCAAACAAAAGGTATCATGGACTAGAGCGTCACCCTGTAATTTGTCATCAGGCAACAACACCAAAGACCTTCGCCTAAGTAGCTAAGTGTCCCAGAAATTACAAATATGCCACATTTTAATGGAAATGATAGATTAAAGTTTATTGTCCAAGCGCGGGGCATTTAAATGTACTGTGTTGTCCAGAAAGCGCAAGATTGTGTGTGTATGTGTGTGTATGTGTGTGTGTGTGTGTGTGTGTGTGTGTGTGAGAGAGAGAGAGAGAGAGAGAGAGAGAGAGAGAGAGAGAGAGAGGAGAGGGAGAGATGGACAGGTGTTTCATGCATTCCGCTTTGCGGAAGTGGAAGTGAAGCATATGCAAGGAATGTGTATCTACATGCACTATGCCACAAATGTCATATTATCATAACTGTATATATGTATGTATATGTTTTATTCACAATGTCACACTTAACACTAACAAACGGCAACGC
Source organism: Cepaea nemoralis (assembly GCA_014155875.1). Taxonomy (NCBI): domain Eukaryota; kingdom Metazoa; phylum Mollusca; class Gastropoda; order Stylommatophora; family Helicidae; genus Cepaea; species Cepaea nemoralis. Next base: position 143,062 of record JACEFZ010004955.1, on the reverse strand, counting down.
TCTGTAATATACACAAACAACAGAAATACACACTACAACTTGTAAATACACATTGCTTTGTATGAAATAAAAGTTTAAAAACAATTATTTGGTAAGAAATCTTTCGCCCATTTATTTGATTCTTCACAAACAAATAAATCTTTCCTGTTTTAGATTTTCATTGTAGTGATATTTCCGGATTTCTTTGCAGCAGCCATGGCACCAGTCAAGAGCATGGATTCAATCGACATTGACCGTTTTCTGGAAGGAAGACTAGTACATAACAAAGGTACGTTGATAATCACAGTTACCGGCCCTGGAGCTGCGGCCAAGGCCACTCCTTCGTTAATCTCCAGCACCCTGCTGGGCCCATGTTGTGTACCACATGGCGGTATTGCCGCCGTGTACTGGTATGAAACACCTTCTCGGTGGTATGTTAACCTAACACAGGCGGCCCATGTGGCAGTGTACAAAGGCCTGCATGGCAAAACAATAAAGCTGCCGGTGGAGGGATTAGAGCTATCGATACAGCACCTAGAAATAGAAAAGGAAAGAGTGACAATTCATTGGCTCCCCAATACGATTTCTCCACAGGGAGTGAAATTCATTGTGGAAAAGACAATTGGAGATGAGAATGCGGAAGTATTCAGAATCCAGTACGGTAGCGGCAAGTGGGGCGTGCTGTGCAACCCCTCATAACCGGTGCCGCACTACGCAAATATCACGGCGCCAGGAAAAATAATAGGCGATCACCGCATACTGTTTACTATGCCCGGTCGCCGGACCCAATGTCCATATTGCAGTCTAGACGATCACTGGTCTAACAAATGCCCGACAAGGCGGCAGAAGAAAGACAAGAATAAGAAAACCTCTGAACTAGCACAAGAGGAATTCCCGGCAATCATGGGGAAGGCCCACACACCGCAAAACAACGCCGTCCAAGATGACGTCGAGGTAGCTGGCAGACCGGTGACCACGGAGACAGCCGTAGGAATCTCAAACAAAAACAGCTCCACAAGAAGCCAATGACGACGGTTTCCAAACCGTCATCTACGGCAGAAAAAGACAGTGGGCAGAGAGAAGAAATTCCTTAAACAACAAAGGCATAAGAGAAGAGGAGGAATATGAAAATGAAATTACAACACATAGTCACACTCATACACAAACACAAACCAGACTTCATTTTATTGCAAGAAGCAAACATCAAAACAGACTTTGAAGCAGCAGAATTAGTGACACGTTTAGGATTAAGAAATTCGTGTTTCAGTTTGGCGAAACATAACGTAGGGTCAGGGACAGCCATTCTTCAATCTTCCGACACGTGGACTATTTTTAGAACACACACAGACCCACATGGTAGAATTTCCACAGTTCAAGTTAAAAACGACACACACTCATTTGCCATTGTGAACATACACGCAGCACCAAATTACAATTATCAACCTATATTTTACGAACAATTCGACGACTTGTTGACACAGACATACAGGGAACACAACATAATTATTGCCGGAGATTACAATTGTGTTCTTGACGATTTAGACGTGGTGGGAGGGGAGGTGAGAACACAGCTGATTAGAGCCGGCAGGGACAGCTTACACCAACTAGATACATTAAGAAATATCATCGATACACACAACCTCACAGACGAATTCAGGCATACACACCCCGACAGTAGAGAAACAACATACACAAACAAAACACACAACAGTTCATCAAGATTAGATAGGATTTACACACCTGTAACACACCACATCATACAAACCAAACACCTACGGGAAACACTAGATTACACAGATCACAAAGGTATACTAGAACACATCAGCACAAACAGCACAACATGCAGCCAAACAAAAGGTCACCTCACTGGAAGTTCAATAACTCACTATTGGAACACTGAGAATATGTAAAATACATGACACAGCTCATACACACGTACACATACAATATACCGAATGAGAACATCACACAATACTGGGACTTATTGAAAAACACCATACGAAGCAGAACACAACATCTAGCAACCATGATCCACAAAGACAGACTAAGACATGGGCGCATCATACAGACAGCCATACGACTAAGAAAACAAACAGACAGAGATGCACATAACTTACACACACTAGAAGCACAACTAGAAGAACACCAACAACACAGATATCTGGGTGCTCTTCACAGAACAAAGCTCAAAACAATTACACAAGAGACAGCTACGAGGCAATATTTAGCAATAGAACAGAACGTACAACGTAACAGACAAATATGCAAAATATCAGACATGCAAGGAAACATGCAGACAGAAACACCACACATAGAGAATGCTTTCCAACAATACTACACACAACTATTCACATCAGAGACAGTCGACACACAGATACAAGACAACTACTTCCGGTACACAAAGAAATTATCTGACACAGACACACTGGACACAGAACTGACACTGACAGACATAACACAGACACTGAGCACACTAAACAAAGACAAAACTCCATGACCAGACGGTTTGACAGTAGAATTCTACCAACACTTCTTTCCTATTCTAGACAATCAGTCTATCAGGAAGCCTTTGACAAAAAAAAATCTTCCGGACAGCTGCAACATGTCTTACATTACACTCATATGCAAAGATAAAACTGACAAAACACAACTGAAGAACTACAGACTAATTTCCTTACTCAACACAGACTACAAGATACTCGCCAAAACACTCACCATTAAACTTAAACCTTTCATGCCAACACTCATACACCGCGACCAACAGTGCAGTGTCAAAGACAGAAATATACACAACCACACACACCTCATTAGAGACATAATCAACTACACACATGGGAAAGACTGTCCATCCTCTATGTTATCCTTGGATCAAGAGAAGGCCTTCGACAGAATTTCCTGCACATACCTGCATAGAACACTAGAATTTTGTAACATAGGAGAATACTACAGGCAGTGGATACAGATCTTGTATAAAAATCCTGAGAGCAGAGTGTTGGTGAGTCATTCACTGACAGCTAGCTTCAGGCTCACTAGATCTGTAAGACAGGGATGTCCCTTATCACCACTACTGTATGTGCTCACCTTAGAACCTTTACTAGAGAAGATATGGCAAGACACTAGTATTAAAGGAACCTTCCTGCATGGGATAGTAGAGCAGAAGCTCATCGCCTATGCAGATGACACTGCCTTCTTTCCCACCAGAAACACATCAATAAGGAATATACTCCTCACCTTTACCCATTTTGGAAAAGGCCAAAATTAATGTACAGAAATCACAGATAATGGGCCTGGGAAAGTGGAAACAAAAGGCTGATATCCCTCCAGATCTGAAACACATAGACACAATGAAGCTGTATGGGATCACATTTCCATGTGATCCCACAGAAACACACAGACAGACATGGCACTCATTGACTGAACAGATCACAGACATGTTACACAGGTATAGGTACAAAACATCCATAATATTTGGTAGAAGCACAATAGTCAACACATACATAATACCCAAAATATTATACTTAGCGACAGTACTAGACCCTCCCAAACAGACCATCACAAACATAAACAAACAAATCAGACGCTTCATCTTCACCAACACAATACACAGCATTCAACACAAAACTCTCATACAATACAATAAACAAGGAGGTATTGCACTACAGGACATCCAGACAAAAATACTGTCACTTAGAATCAGTCACATATGTAAAATCATCAGACATACAGAACATAACAGACTAGCACTATACTACATAGGCCACAACATCAAACATCTCACACCTCTTAATAATGCAACTGCACACTACCAGGGAAGACTGCCAACATTCTATAAGACATGCATACAGGCAATAAAAAGACATGAACAGTTAATACAGCAAACAACACACACAATATACAAACATTTAGTTAGAGAACAAGCACCATCACTAAGACTCAGGATTAAAAGAGGACACAAATACTTCTTGTCTGACTTCACATGCACCTTTTCAAACCTACACAACAAACACATAACTCCAAAAGCTAAGGAAATCACATATAGACTGTTATACAGTATTACCCCCACAAAACAGGTAGAAGCATACATATCCAAACATTGTCAATTATGTAGAAACAACACACAAGAGACAGAGGAACACATTTATTATACATGTCCAACAATTACTGCCATACGCACAACACTCAAACACCTCATACAAACTCACACAGGCAAACATACCGACATATATAAAGCAATTTTTCTCAATACTATACCAAAGACAGCTAAGGACATACATACAAAACTACTTGTAGCACTTTCTTACTACAGACAACTTATATGGACCTTCAGAAACTTTGCCAGATACAAACACCACACATTTAACACACACTTAATTTCCTTTATGTACACACACAAAATATCACAACTATTTCCAGAGTAAATCATATGTATTCTTTCTTATTGTATTACAAATTTGGTATACATGAGTGCGAGAGAGAAAGTAGAAACTGTGAGTGAATGGTGAGTGAATGATTAAAAAAGATCACATATGGTCAAAAGACCAATGGAAAATCCCTTATGTAAAGAATAGTGGAAGTATAAATGCCTGTCTTATTTGCTTCAAAATGATGGTTTCAACCCTTATAGATAAGGGGGGAAAGAAAAAAGGAGAAAAGAAAATCAACTCCTTCCATTCCAAATTACTATTTATGGAATGTTTGCTTTAAATGCACTTGTTGTGCCATACCACCACGACTACTAAGATTATCACTTTAGTAAATAAAATCACATATCTATTATTATTATTATTATTATTATTATTATTATTATTATTATTATTATTATTTTTACTATTATTATTATCATTATTATTATTATTATTATTACTATCTTTATCTTACCCTTATTGTCTTTAGTATCAATAATTTTATAGGTATTACTGATATCATCATTAGTATTTTACAACTTCATCTCCCCTGAGCCCCCCTTGCTAATGGGTTGTTGTCTTTGCTACTACCCCCAATGGTTGTTTCAATCATTTAACCTGCCTGTACCATCATTAGTGGTCATGAGGCATTGGTGGAGTGGAACCAATTGGTGGGAGTGTAGTGAGGGAAACAATGTAAAGATTTCCCCTTTTCTTTGTATTCAGTATTTAACCTTATTATCCTTAGTATCATTAATGTTACAAGTATTATTGATATCATCATTATTAACTATACAACTTCATCTCCCCTGTGCCCCTTTTGCTTATGGTTTGTTGCCTTTGCTACTACCCCCACTGATTGGTTCAAACATGTATCCTGCCTGTGCCATCATTACAGGGTGGTCATGAGAGCATTGGTGGAATGGAACAAATTGGTGGGAGGGTAGCGAGGGAAACAAAAATGCAAAAAATTCCCCTTTTTCTTTGCATTCAGTATTTACCTTAATATCCTTAGTATAATTAATGTTATAAGTATTATTGAATTTATCATTAGTATTTACAACTTCATCTCCCCTGTCCCCCCCCCCCTTGCTTATAGTTGTTGACTTTGCTACTACCCCCCACTGGTAGGTTCAAACATTTATCCTGCCTGTACCATCACTAAGATGGTCATGAGGCATTGTGGAGTGAACCAATTGGTGAGAGGGTGGCAAGGGAAAAAATGTAAAGATGTTCCCTTTTTCTTTGTTAACCCCCATTCACATGTAAATGTGTTCAGGAATTAAATATGCTAATGGATAATTTCCTATGTTGTAAACACAAAATATCACAGATACCTCCAGAGTAAACACAAGTACTCTTCTTTATGATGTCAAAATTTAGTATACATGAGTGCGAGAAAGAAACAGGAAAATGTAAGTGAATGTTGAATGAATGAATACAAAACAACATATGGTTACCAAACCAATGAGATTGTAAATAATTGTTCCAATACAAATGCTTCTTTACTTTATACACACACAAAAAAAACCAAAAAAAACAAACAAACACACACACACACACACACACAAGAGGAAAGGGAAAAAATGAATGAATCCTCACAAATGAGACAAAGAAAAAAAATAAGCAAGGAGAAAAAGATAACCAACTCCTTTTACTTCTACTATTATTGAACATTGCAGGTTGCAATTGTATGTACCTGCTATGCTATGCAAACACCATTCCAAAGAAAATCATTCCAGCAAATGGAATCACAGTTTTGAAAAATGTGATCATTACCATAACTATTATTGTCATTGCTGTTACTATCACTACTGTTATCACGCTTAGTAGGTTAATTTTTGTCATCATTATTATTGATGTATTTGGTTTTATTTGCATTATTATTGTTGATTACCTTTATTAATATATAACCTCATTCCCCATGTGTCGCCCCTTCCCTTGCTCATGGTTTGTTGTTGCCTTTGCTGATACTCTCACCGTTTCGTTCCAATAATTATCCTGCCTTTACCATCAGTACCAGAGAGTGGTGATGAGGGAATTGGTGTTGTGGGTCCAATAGGTGAGAGTGTGACAAGGGAAACAAAAATGGAAAGTTTTATCCTTCTCCCTATCTACCCCCCCCCCCTTCTACATGTAAATATGTCCAATGAATAAAATATGCACACGTCACATACACGCCCACATGCAACGCTCCGTAAACACACCTACACAAATACTAAATACACAAAACGCATGTAACAACACAAACATTATAAATGCAACCACTACCCTTTCTGCCTGTTAAACCCGGATACTGTTTTAATTGTTTACACCTCCCATTCTCACCATCTTGATACTGTTTAGTTTGTTGATGCTGCTGCCGCCCTCTCCGATTGGCTTCAAACAATTTTATACTGCCAGTTTCATCATTACCGAGTGGTGGTGATGGTATTGGAGGTTTTGGAGCCGACAGGAGAGTGAGGCGGCAGGGGAAATAATATCGGTGCACTATCATCATGCTGTTGTTTTTGTAAGGTTTTACCCTACAACAAATTCAATGTAGAAATGTTAAAATGTATAAAATATTGTATTTTTTGCGCATATGTCACCTACACGTCCACATGCAACGCTCTGTAAAAACACAAACAATACACTTTTGCAACAATTTTAACACTCAATAAAAGTTTTAAAAAAAAAAAAAATATTTGATGATCCTATTGCAATCATGTCTTCGTCACCGCTTTAGTGTTCATTCGCACTGCGAGTGCTAACAAGTCAAGTCACATTATTCTGTCAAGAAGCCTGATACGCGGGAAAATGTCACGTGGAAAGTCCAACAACAAAAACACGCGGCGGCCAAGATGTACAGCGTGGGAGTCGACAACAAGAAGAAGAACATGGAGAACCTACCTGCTAGCCGCATCAAAGAGCCTGATACTACAGCTATTACTGAAGCTACCACGAGGGAGAAGATCCACAACCCAACACAGTCAAGAACCAAGACAGCAGAGTCGGAAGCACCGACTCAAAAACAGTCCAATGGGTTGTCAAGCGGATTCCTGTGGAGCTGACAGACGAAGAAATCCTGAAGTAGTTACGAGAAGAGAATCTGCACATCCGATACTTGAAGGCGGAGCGGCTCCTCACCTACTCCAAGATACCTACAACCTTGGCAGTGGTGACATCGGAGGGCAGCGAAATGCCGATCACAGTATCATTCAACAAGAGAATACAGCAACCAGAGAGATTAATACCAAGAATCATTCAATGTTCGAGATGTCAGAAGGCCGGCCACAGCAGAGCTACGTGTCGCAGTAAGACATAAATCTGCCGATGCTGCGCCGATCTTCATCCCTTCAAGGAGTGCCCGCTGGCTAAGCTGGACACGAACTTCAGAGCAACAAACAACAAAAGAAAGTGCGCCAACTGCCTGGGCAAACATTGAGCAAGATACCTGGGCTGTCCGTACCTGTAAAGACACAGAGACGTCTTAAAGATCGCCATCACCACAAAGACACCATACAACGAAGCAATGCGGAGGTGCGAGACAGCAACATGCATCTCACAAGCCGAGAAAGAGCAACTGCAAAGCCAGATTGAGGAGCTAATGAAGCAAGTCAAGCTACTGCAAAAATCGGCACCAACCAGCGACAATGGGAAACTTCTTGCCGAAATAAAGGAGATCCAGCGGGACATCAAACAAGAGGTGGAGAATATTAGGCAGATGACATAGATAAATGAAGAGATTCTGCGAGACATCAAAGCGGTAAGAGAAATTCTAACATCTGAAAGGGAGCCATCCTAAAACACATCAGCACAAGAAACAGAAAAGCACACAGAGAAACCGCAAGAGGACATCCAACAAGAGGACGAACCGGAACCGCTAGACAAAGCCAGCAACCCAGCCACGACACTATCCCGCCAGACATCCAACAAGAGGACGAGCCGGAACCGCTAGACAAAGCCAGCAACCCAGCCACGACACTATCCCGCCAGACATCCAACAAGAGGACGAGCCGGAACCGCTAGACAAAGCCAGCAACCCAGCCACGACACTATCCCGCCAGACATCCAACAAGAGGACGAGCCGGAACCGCTAGACAAAGCCAGCAACCCAGCCACGACACTATCCCGCCAGACATCCAACAAGAGGACCAGCCGGAACCGCTAGACAAAGCCAGCAACCCAGCCACGACACTATCCCGCCAGACATCCAACAAGAGGACGAGCCGGAACCGCTAGACAAAGCCAGCAACCCAGCCACGACACTATCCCGCCAGACATCTGAAGTAAACCAAGACGAGCACCCTGAGGACGACACGGAGTGGCCCCGGAGGCTTACCTTGGAGGATCTACGAGAGTCGGCAAGGAAGGAGAAACTCAGATACCAGGAATTCAAAAGGTGCTGGATTGAAAGAGTAAAGAAGAAACCAAAAAAACTCAGGAGACCGGTAGATTAACCAACTGTAATCTTGGAACAGGATACCGACTACTCGTACTACATAGAAGACGGAGAGAGAAAGCCATGGCTGACCGCGGAGGAAAAAAGCGAATGGCCGAAGCTAAAACTCGAAGATGAAAAAATGTACAAGAAGGAAAATAGAAACGTCGAAAAGTTCCTACAGAAAATACACAACGAAGGAGACTAAAAGACCTAATAAAAAGTCCTTATAAGGACTGCAGCCAGTCAAGCCAGACGAGACAGGAGCCTGCACCAACAAAGAAAACCACAAAAACAGAAGAGCACATAGGAAAGCTTCTACAGTTACTTCACAATGGAGAAGACAAAAATACCAAATAAAAAGTCCTTTTAAGGACTGCAACCAGTCAAGCCAAGAGCCTGCGCCTACAAATAAAACTACAAGAGGAAACATGCACAAAGAACAGCCGCCGACCGATCCCTCAGCTTACGAAGCATGGAGTGGGATAACGAAAAGTCCTTATAAAAACTGCAGCCAGACGAGCCAGGAGCCTACACAAACAAAGAAAACCACAAGAACAGACGAGCACAAAGGATAGCCGCCGACCGATCCCCCAGCTGACGTCACAGACACAAACGCTACATAGCCAGTCCGAGATAGGACTCACAAGACAAGAATTAGGGTGAATAAACCCACAAAAACCACGGCTCTCAATAATAACCGACGCTGACGAAGCAGGTTAGTCGAGACCGAACTTGTCATACACGGCTTTTTCTGCGCCTCTGTTGACACGTGAAAGTACCACCCATTGGGAACCTTGAACCTATTAGAGGGTGATGATTTCCTCAGAAGGCACACCCCCTGGACCATTTAAGACACTAACAATAAAAGCTGGTGTCGATTTCTCCGCAGCCCCAGGGTCATTAAAAGAGCAAACTACAGTACCAGGCTGGTGGAGTTGCTTAACTTGGTAGTGGTCCCTTGGAACGACAAATGTAGTGATATTTGAATTCATTTCAATAATTTGTTGTTTTCGGTAAAAATAATTCCAAAGAAAAACTAACAATATCTGTTAGAATATCAATTCGCAGGTCTGCATGGTCAAATGGGTAAGAACTTGTGTTCTTAAACATCCGTTGTGCTGATGCCGAGGTAAGCGGTTCAACCCCTACATCGCTCAGTTGGACTAAAATGTTGACCTGCCGTCCTTGACTTGGGGACGTAAATTACAAGTACCTCTGAAGTCGGACTGGGTTCGACTGCTGACGAAGGACTCTGCTAATAGGGAAGCTAATTCACAAACAAAATTATGACCATCACTACTATAAATAGTGTGTGTGGATTACGCTTGAGTTCAAAGCGAGCGAGCCCAAATAAATAAAAAAAAAACACGAATTCCAGAGAAAAACGCACAGTATGTCCTTGAAAATTTATTTGAAATATAATGGCTAATCCGGTATTTAAATAGCGTAAAATGACACGTCAGAAAAAAAGGTGCTTCCAACAATGGGAATTCACAATGTTGCCAAAGAGTTTGTCAACTCTGTATCGAGAGTATATGAACCGTGGTTGTGACAGTTAGTCAGTTGTATATCCTCTATAGGACATTGCTGTCAACACCAGCATATTTTTTATTGTTGCAGTTGTGATCTTTTGGCAAGTTTACGTTCAGTAGTTTGCCATTGCTTTCTAATCAACCGGCACCCATACCATTTTCGTAAAAAAGAAACGCAAGGCGGTCTGCTGCCAAATCGCCCGCAGCTGTATGTGGGATTTGCAGAATTACGAACTGCGTCCGTGATCCCTTCGCCAAAGAGCGGGCTGGTTGTGACAGTGCACATGGGATTTGGGCTCTTATTTGAAGGTGATTGTTGTCCAAAAGCGGTTCTCCTTTATCAGGAGAAGCCTGTACTTACACAGGGTATTAATTTGAGGGTGGTTGTGGCTTTTTACATTTTGTTTTGTTTTGTTCTTGACGGAGAAAATCTTTAATCCAGATCTAAACATGGTGAAAACAATCAAAATTACCGCCACAAAATTAATATCACTGATGTGTTTGAATAATCTGTAACCGAGAAAATCGGAAAGGACAGTTGTCCAATGATGTAATGGACAGTATTCTTAGCCAAAAGGCCGAGAATTGTTTTTTCAAACGTTTATTTTATACAAAGGAATGTACGTATATTTACAAGGTGTAATGCGTGTTTCTTGTTTGTGTATATCACAGAGCATTGCCGTTTGTTAGTGTTAAGTGTTATACCACATAAAACAAATACATACATATACATTTATGATAATATGACATTTGTGGCATAGTTCAAATGCCAGTCAAAAATAATAAGATATTTCTCAGTTATAGGAATAGCGATAAAATTAAAAGAATGTTTAATGTAATATCAAGGAGAAAAAGAAAGATGGCTTTTAACATTTTCCCACATGTAAAATAAAACCATTACTTTTACATAATCTTAGAAGATAATAAAATTATTATCGAATCTTTTATGCTGCATTTAACGTCTTTAATTTCTATAGAAAACTTTACAAAATAATACAGATAAAACTACAGTTATTAAATCAAATAGCACATTTATCTTACGTTAAGTAATGTCCCTTGCAAATTTACTCTCGCTCGCTGTTGAACGCAAGCGTAGTTCATACACAATACTTCTAGTAGTGATGGACAGAATTTTGCGCGTGGACTAGCTTTCCTTATTACCAGTGTCCCTCGCCTTCAGGCAAACCCACCCCGACTTCAGAGGTACTTGTAATTTACCCTCCCAAGTCAAGAACGAGAGGTCAACATTTTAGTGCAACTGTCCGGTGTAGGGGTTGAAGCCGTTAGCTCGGCATCAGCATACCTGATGTTTAAGAACACGCGATCATATCCATTCAGCCATGCTGACCTCATGTGAAATAAGTGTTATGTTGTTATGTCCCTTTACACTATTACAGTTGGATGTATTCATTTTAAAGTGGTTTTATTTACAAAAAAGTTTGTATTTTGTTTACGTACAAAACAGTGTGTATTTTCACAGTGCGTTGTGTGTTGTTTACATTTTGCGAATACAACATATACATTCATATACACATATGATAATATTATATTTATGGCATGATATAATTACCTACACATTACGTATTGAGGTTGTGACCTATATGGTTGATTCTTAGTGCTTGTATTTTTGTGTATAGGTCGTGTAGTGCCAGTCCTCCCTGTTTCGTATGCTGTATTAGTGTTTTGTCTTATATACTGTGAATTATTGTGCTGAAGGTGAAATGTGTGATGTGTTTGCTTATGTCTGTGATTGTTTGTTTTTTGGGAATACAACACTGTACCTACATATATTAGCTTAGGTATGATGAAACTGCTTACAACTGCACTTCTCCCAAAAATTGTTGATATCTTGTATTTGTATCTATGTAGAATGTCTGTAATGTGTTTTGTCAGTGAATGCCATGGTTTTGTGTGTGGTTTTCTGGCGTCTCATGAAAATGTGATTCCATATATTTTTATGTTGTCTGTGATTGTTAGATGCAGGGGGAAATCCGCTTTATTCTTCCACTTTTCCAGACCCATTATTTTAGATTTCTTTATGTGTATTTTGGCCCCAGTTACTTCACCAAACTGTCTGGAGTTGTGGAGTATGCTTACTATGGATGTGTATGTTTTGGGAGGGATGGGGGAAACGGTGTCATCTGCATAAGCAAATAGTTTCCGCTCTCCTGACCCACGTATGAATGTTCTTTTAATGTTTGTGTCCTCACTGATTGCTTCTAAGAGTGGTTCTAGTGTGAGTGCATGTGACAACACCGGCCTGGTTCTCGGTGGTTGCCGATATATTTTAATTTGGGTTCGTTATTACCTTCTGTCTTCTCTTTTACTAGATCGTCCCCAGGACGGTTCACGGATGACACTACCCATATGAAGACTGTTGCTACATGAAGACACCTAACTGACTATAATAGAACAATCTTATAAAAGGCGATTCTAGAATCTTTATTGGAGATTCCGACTCGAACATACAGATGAACAAAACAACATACATACAGCAATGAACAGTCAATTGGATGAAAGTAGTCTGCTTGACATTCTCATCATCCCACATAGGTATGTCAGTGTAGTATCGAGTGTCAGTGTGTAGACCGAAGTGGTTCGACACATTCACCTGATCCTGTATGATACCTCCTGGAGCCTCGGAACTTGACCACGTAAAGTTCAACAGCCACTAGCCACTTGGCTTTTAGCACCATCGAAAGTCACAGCACACCGCCACAAGTTCACAGCACCCAGCAACGATCCAACGGCAAACAAGCTCTCAAGAATCAGCAATGTTTCAACAGCACACAGGCCACTGCAAACAGGCAGCCGCCCACAGGCTACAGCACCGGATACAGCACACCGTAAAGGGCACTCGCCCACAGGAACATCCAAGGGTTCCTGTAAGAAAGAACAGGCCCGGTAAACCCATCCATCACACCATTGCATAATACACACTACATCATTATGCATCCACACTAGCAACCTATTCCTTGTGGTGAGTTCCTCCTACCTAGGCCACAATAGTATTATGTCTGACTTTCCAGACATGTCTCACCTACTAGTTAAGTTACTTCTCTTGGTAATCCTAACGTAGGTCAGTAGCTTTTCAGCCACAAGTCTAATACATAATGGATAGTAGATATGATGACAGGTTCCATTCATGAGGATGGCAGAATTCCATACCTCCTATAGAGATCATCAAGTGTTATGGTCTAGATCATCTTGCTTAATCCCAATTTCTATATTTCAGGTAAGTACTATATGACACCTCCAAGGTTGAAGGAAGATACTCAAACTACATTGATAACCACCTGAAATACTGAATGAAAGACCAGACAAACAGCAGAAGAGTTTCATGTTCTTGTGTTTGTCGCTTTTCCCTTTTCTTCCTCGGATACCTGGATTTCTGTTGTGTATGGGTGTATGAATATATAGACACTCATCACCTGAATAATTCCTTTGGCTGCCTAGGAATTGTGTCAACTCAAACATCCCAAACAATCTGGTCCCAATGAAAGTATAGAGACAAGAGAAAGATAGACCCGCCTGGCAGATTCTTCCTTTCTCATTAAAGGAACTGTAAAGTCACATAACACTGATGAAATATCCACGCGATACATGAGTGGGTGTTTCCCCACCGCCATACTGGCCCAGGGTTCTTCTTCTTCTTTGCGTTCATCCGGAGTGATTTTTTCAGATGTGATTGCGGTGTGTCTGGTTAGGCACCCTCGGGTCGAAACCCTCAGGCCAACACATCCGACTTTTAGCGTGCATTTTTGACCAGGTTAGCAATCCTGGGAGACTCTCACTTTTGTGGTACCGTCCACATCTCAGCTGGTCAAGTTGGAACAGTCGAAGACTACACGGTCATCCCTCAAGTGAAGGCAGGGACAGTCCATAGCATTTTCCGCCATCCTGGGTGGCTTCCATAATTGCAGAGCCGGCACATAACGCTCTGGTGCTGGGTTTACCGAGGGAATCGTCACGTCCTGCTCATGGCTGTTTTAATTCCTCACTTCAATATATTGGGCATTTCGCTCGCCCTGGGCCGTTCCTGCACAAACCAGTCAGCTCTGCGGTTGGTTTCCACTAAGCGAGTTTTCGGACATGTGCTTGTCCCTGTACCCATCAGAGCTGTTCCAGGCACGGCGGACATTCGGAAAACTACCTAGTCAGAGCTGTTCCGAACAAGAGCGGCATTCGGAAACTAGGTAGTCAGAGCTGTTCCTAGCACGAGAGACATTCGGACGAGACATTTCACTCGGACGTAATTGCGTAGTGTCAATTTTTAGTTTGCCACCCGTAGGACGACACTTCCGACTTCCGGCGGGCATTTTTTAATGAGGTTAACCTTCCTCTGATTTCGAGGCACGTTTGACTGTTGTGATGTCGCCCACATCTCAGCTGGTCAAGATAGAACGACCAACGACATCGCGGTCGGCCCTCAAGGGAAGGCAGGGGCAGACAATGGGCAGTCCCTCGCTATCCAAGGAGGCTTCCATAATTGCAGAGCCGGCGCATATTGCTCCGAGACTGGGCTCACCCGAGGAGTTGCCACGTCCTGCTCATGGCTGCTTTTGTTCCTCACTTCCATGTATTGGGCATCTCGCTTGCCACTGGTCGCTCAAGTGAGCTCCAGGGGCGGTCAGACTGCGGGCGACATCCACTCGGTAAGCTTTTGCTTTTGACTTTGGACCACGCAATAGGTTCGCTCGCCGTGCGTTCCATTTCGCGTTATTGAGACGTTTCTCCACTTTTATCTACACTCTCTATGAGTTAGATACAGACAGTTTTCGTAACCATTTCCTTCGACTGGGGCATTTTACTGACTTTTTGTACTCGCTCACGAGGTAGGCTACATGTGCTGCCGGCTCAGCACCTTACCTTCGTGCAGCAGTCAGTGAGAAACGGCCAGGCCATCTCATCCGGGAATCCAACATATCCCTCAGCTGAGAGCCTTCAAACAAGTGTCAGAACTGGGCATGTAGCTTGCTCAGTATCTCGATTCCAATTTTTCGGTAGGTGGATATCGGCTCGACTCTCAGATCCGAGGGTCTGTGGCTTAGAGGCGTTCAGCCTAAACACTCGACAGAGAGCCTTAGGGTATTGTCCGAAACAAGAACTGCCTTCATGCGCCTGATTTAAACTTTTGACTGCTATCCTCAGTCTCCTGCAGAGCAGCAGGTTGTGTCTCTCTTAGTCTGGTCCCTATCCCATACGCTGTCCGATATGTAGTTTTCACCCATCGGCAAGCACATGGGGTCAACGGGACACTCAAGCTCCCCCACCACGGCAAGGTGGAGACACATCGGGGGAGGGCCCAGGGTTCAATCCCTAGTAGGTGTGAAGATATCTTTCCCCCTTCTGACTAAGACAAGGTAACTAATAACAGGCCTGTAGGTCGATAATAACTTCCCAGCTTATAGCCTCCTACATAGTTGGGTTTCACCGTAACGAGAAATGCATATGATTCTCGCTCGTCACAAGAGTGCTTGACAAGTACTGGTTTCAACCACGCAACATGATGATGATCGAAACATACTAATGTCAACATATTCATTAAGGAATCAAATTAAAGCTCTGTTCAAGAGAAAGTTCTCTGTCCGAACAATAATTCCCAAAGATACCTCATTGTCGAGATAGGGCGTAGAATGTATTGTTAAATTGCTTCAACCAGACTGCTCCAGTAAGTTGCTGGCACAATACATTCCGTCTTGTCAGTTGAACACCGGCCTCAGCCTATTCTAGGTCATAGTACACACACAGGCTTACTACACAGTTAGCATACCTGGTCTAGACGTAACTTACAGCTGTTGTCCGCTGACTCGAAGTCAACGTGTACATATCGGTAAGAGCCCAGGCCTCACGGCGCAACTAGCCGGCCTGGTCAAGAATTGACCCACAACTGAAATACAACTTTAATTAAGCGACGCCAAGTATAAAAGTGTGTTACCTTAAAAGCTTAGGAACAACTATGCAACAGACATCGAGCCTGTAGGTTCATCAAGCTCTGGGCTGTAGGTTCCCTCTGGAGCCCCACAAGGTATATCATGATACAGCTGGTCAAAGACACGGCCTCTCGTCTCAAGGACAACAATGCCACCACTGTAGATCAATCTATAATTCCATATGAATTGCACAGATTACAGCTGGCGGACACGGCCGTGAAAGGATGGCTTTAACAACCTCTGTAGAGCATTTTCCGGATCCTCGTGATTCCAGTTATACAGCTGGCTATAGAAGAGGCCTCTTTTCTTGATGACTGGCTACCGAATGGCCTCTTCGTGTTAGGTCCGGAATAACACACTCACGGAACCGGCCGAAAACTTCCGAGCATTACCTCACGAAAGTGAACGCAACTCACAATTTTTCCGAGATTTAGCAGAGTGTGCGATTTACAACAGAAAAGATCTACGCACACTCGAAAGTTGCGTTATGATTCTCGGGACCCGTGAAGTTCATGACAATCCCGATACATAACATCTCAAGGACCCAGAAGACGGCCCTAACTCATTTTACTCGGAAATCCCCCTCACCGACCTTAAAATGTTGCCTAGCCACCGACACGGGGTGGGACATAGTGGATACTGTGTTGTCCCGTCTGAGACGTACTTGCGTTTCGCGACAATGCATATAGGATTGGTGATAGTGTACCCCCATGTATTACAGGTCTTGTGATCCTGAAACTGGCAGTGAGTGAATGACTCACCAGTATCTTACTTTGAGGATTTTTTTAACAGGAATTGTATCCACTGTCTTTAGTACTGTCCTATGTTGAAGTGTGCTAGTGCTTTGTGTAAGTATAGTGTGAAATTCTGTGAAAAGTCTTCTCCTGGTCCAGCGAAAAGAGGGAGGGTAGACAGTCTGTCTGGTGGCTGTATGTGATGAAATCTCTAATGAAGTGTGTATGTTAGTGTATGTTTCTGTGTTGAATACTGCATTGTTGGTCTGGGTGTATGAGTAATGGCATGAACGTTTTTATTGTGTTTGAAAGTGTGTAATATTAGTGTATACGAGCATGAGGTGTGTCATGTGTTGTACATAACCTGTATGGTGGAGTAGGGTGTTGTTGAATTTCCGATGTGGTGATCGTTTTCAGGGCCGTGTATTTGTAATATATGCACTGGTGTATGCTAATACAGCTTTGTGATCTGTGAATTTTTATGTTTCGTTTGTGTATTTTATTTGAGCAGTGTCTAATTTTGGTAAAAACATGTTTGATTATTGTAAATTCTTGGTGCAAGTGTGTTCACTGTGGTTTATGCATGTATAATATTTTCTAACTGTATTATGCAGATTCGTCCCTGGTCATCCGTGTGAGTTCTAATAATATCCCATCTGTCTGATGTCTGCAGTATAGCTGTACCTGACCCGATTTTGTGTATGCCTAAACTAAAGCATGAATGTCTGAGACCTAGCTGTGTGGTGATTTGTTACACGAAATGTGTCTGAATATGTTTGTGTCTTGAAATAGTATAACGACTGGTTTGTCTTAGCATATGAATGTGATGTGTTGTAATTGTGTACGCCTACCACAAATATTTAAAGTAATAATAATGATATCACTAGTCATTGTAATTTTAGTAAAATAAGTAAACGAGATACAGTTACTAGATCAATTCGCACAGCAAGTAGTTTTACACGACGGACAATGTCATGCACAGAAAGAGTTAATCAGGTTAATAAACGCAAAATACGAGGATAGAGAATGAGTAAACAAGTGTTAATTGGGAGAAAACAGTAGAATAATGAAATTGTTAACTGTATTCAATGAGCTGGACGTTTCACTGGAAAGGCAGTGGTCACAAGCTACTGCTTGACTAGTTGGACTCGAGTCATTCAGGCACGGGACAGTTTAGCGACCACACACAGTTTTACTCAATTATACACAACGCAGTTCTTTTCGAACATGCGAGTTTATGGCCAGTATGAATTGGAAAATACAACATCGGTCGCATGAACGATAATGGGCAAAGGCTGCTTGAGCATTGCACCAGAAATGACCTATGTATTACAAACTCCTTTATTAAAACAAAAGAGATGCATAAGGTCACATGGAAAAATCCAAGATCCGGCCATTGGCACCAGCTGGACTTCATCATCACACGGAGACAACATCTGAACCATATATCATTGACTCGAAGTTACACAGTGCTGACTGTGATACGGATCATTCTTTGGTTGTTGCAAGGGTTAGACTGAGACCAAAGAGAATCTACACAGATAATCTCAAATCTAGCCCCAGGATTAATAGTATTAACACTCACGATCCTGAAAAGTGCTTTTAGTTTCAACATCAACTTGAAGACGCTTTCACTGATACACCAGAAAATTGTACAGTAAATGAAATATGGGGTCAACTTAAGGAAACTTTTTATAAAACTGCCGTAGGGGTTTACGGCATACTTTTATAAGCAAGATGTCCCACGTCAGATACACCCATCTGGGGATCATCCGCCACATCCCGCACCCATCTTCTCTTTGATCTTCCTCTTTCTCTCATCCCAGGCATATACCCCTCCATTATTGTTCTCTCCAAACTTTCGTGACGTTTCAAGTGACCAAAATATTTCAATTTTCTTTGTTTTATCCTCTTTAATAGCCAACCTTCTTCAATATTCAACTCATGAAGTATGGATGCATTTGTTCTTTTCTGTACCCAAGATATTCTTAGAACTCGTCTATAACATTTATATTCAAAGGCATTTATGCGCTGTTCAGCTTGTTTAGTAAGTGTCCAAGTCTCACAGGCGTATGTTGCAATGGGAAAGATGCTTGCTCTTAAAAATCTAATTTTTGTAGTTCTGTCTGTCCTACTCCATAATTTATTCAGTTGCTTTAGTCTTTGAAGAGCAATTGATAGTCGTCGTTTAATTTCTTTCATTGTGTCACCGTTGTTGGAAATCAATGACCCAAGATATTCAAAATCGTCCATAACCTCCAATTTTTCCTCATTAACATAAATTTCTTTCTCCATAATAGTTTTATCTGTATGCATTATCTTTGTTTTTTCTATGTTAAGATATAGGTTGTGATGTTCACTATTCAATTGGGTTGAGTCTATTAGGTTTTCTATACAATTCTGTATTGTGTATAGCAATACTGTATCATCAGCATACCGAATCTGTGGTATGTCATGACCACCGATATTTAGGGCATCATATAGCTCCCTGTTTATATCACATCTTACATCTCGCATCATATTTTCGGCGTACAGGTTAAACATATAGGCGAACAGCACACATCGCTGACGGACTACTTGCTTTATCACTCTACAGGGACACAATTCTTAGGACTTTCTAAGAGATTGCAGTACATGCTATTCTTGGCATCATTAAAGAAGGTAGTTTGCTATTGCTTTCCTTCTTAGCAGTGACCATACTGGTCGGTGACCGTAGCCATTGTCTCCCAAAAAAGAGATCCCCTGCCTACCGTTGTGAAGTTGGAGACCATAACCTACAAGTATCTGTTGGCTGCTCTTCAACTTCATCCATCACATGCACACATGGCTTCGCGTAACCCTGATCGGGGGGCTAGACGGGTACTCCACCTCGGCCAAGGTTGTCCCGTAGGATAGCGGAGGGAAGGAGGCACCTTTCTTCTCATTTGATAGGGGATACACCTAACCCACCACCCAATATAACAACATAACTGTTATTTCAAGGGACATTACTAAAATAACACATGTATTATAAGATTTAAATAATTGAGTATTTATTTTACTTTTTAAATAATTTACATATAAATTAACGACAGTTATATGCATCAGAAACAACGGTGTAGTAATTTTAGGTGATCTTCAAAGTGTGTGTAAAAGTAAAGGCGTTATTTTAGATATTTGAGAATGTTATAAAGATGTTTTCTATTTCTCCTCGATATTATATTAAATGTCTTATACTTTTAATGGCACGTAATATTCAATGCTACTAAAAAATTTTGTCCGGCCTGTAAAAGACCTAAAATTGTAAATATTCAGCACCTTGTATTGTTATCCAATGCAGCTAACACCATGCATTCAATAGACTTGCTCTCTCTCTCTCTCTCTCTCTCTCTCTCTCTCTCTCTCTCTCTCTCTTTCTCTCTCTTTCTCTCTCTCTCTCTCTTTCTCTCCCGTGTGAACACTGAATCTAACGCCATATATATATGTTTTGCAGTTTACTCTGTAAAATGGGATGCTTGTTGAGATGTTCAATGTATGGACAATTTTGTAGGTACATACCATTTTCAGATACCAAGGGTGAATGAGAATACTTTGAGCATGAACGATTCAGCCATACCGTTAAACTTGTTTAAGTAAAACTAAGTGTGAATGAGAATACTTGGAGTATGCAGGAATTTCTATTGAAAGATTTTAGTATGCATTAGAGCAAATGATTACTCCACAACCATGATCAGTACGTAATATGTAGGTAATTACACCAAGCCATGAATGTAATATTATCATGTGTATATGAATGTATATGTTGTATTCGAAAATGTAAAAGCAAAAACATACACAATGCACCTTGTAAATACAAACTGCTTTGTGCGAAATAATCGTTTATGTAAAAAAAAAAAAAAAATGCAGCACTTTGGATTGTTTGACGGCATGGTGGCTAAGATCAAAGTGTAGTATCTGTTCTTGTATGACGTCAGTGATTAAGGCTAGACTGACTTATCTGCACTTGCTCTGGCCATGGCCACCAGCAGAGGCGGTCATCACAATGACATACAGGGACTTGGAGCCTCATGGAACGGTTCTTGCTCCTGGGGAACTTTACGCCCTAAAAATTAACCAATTTTGTAATATTCAGGGCACTCTAACGCACATTTTTACAGCTATGTTCATCAGCAAAGGGTAAGTTAGTAACATATGATGGATGCAATTATCGCTGTATTTGAACATTGTTATTATTATTTTATTCAGAAAACAAAAGTGTGATGTGTGTGTTTCAAGCCATATACCTTAATAAAAGAATGGATCTCACTTCTCGGCCTCTTGGCTAAGATCAAAGTGTAGTATCTGCACTTAATCTAACCAGGACTACATGCAAAGGCGGACATCCGAATGACAAATAGGGACCTGGAACCTGCTTGGGTGGGTCTGATCCTCTGGGTAAACGCGAGCCCTTATTTAACAACATTAACACTTAAAAAGATTTGATGCGCTTTAGGCAAACCCATATGAAAACCTTATTTCATATAAAACATTCAACATTTTTTTATAGATTCACGTCCGCCCATCTGTTGAACTGAAGAATTCACAAGGATTCAATTGTGTTATTCTAAAGGGTACTGTAAGTTTTTCTTTGGAATTTCAATTACCGAAAACAACAATTTATGGATATGAATTCAAACATCGCTACATTTGCCGTTCCAGAATAATAAATAGTGTGCAGTTATTACACAGACATCATCATCATCATCATCATCATCATGTGCCATGCCAGTAAGTGTAGGCGGACATGTCTCGCCATCTCACTCCATCAATACAGTCGTGGATCACCTCAGTGTTCTTGTCTCGACCATGCCACGGGGTAAAACCATCCAGGTATTTGCTTCTCTGCCTTCCTCTTGTTCTTTTCCCCTCGTTCTTGCCAGTTGTCAGCAAGTTCTGCAATTTATTTCTTCTCATAACGTGACCAAAAATGTTGACTGTCTACGTCTAAAGTTTCTAATCAGTTTATAGTTTTCATTTGTTTCCTGTAGGACTTGGTCATTGGTTTTTCTGTCTGTCCACGATAAGACAAACAACTTGTCACAATATCAATGTTCCCGGGGGTTCGATCCGGATATCACTGGTATAAATATTGATAGTACGAAGTCACCACACATGTTAGAGCTGAAGTGGCTCTATTGATCTAACCAGTAGAGTCTCTATTGTTCTAGCCAATAGAGTTTAAGTGGCTTTATTGATCTAGCCAAGAGTTAAAGTGGCTCTATTGTTCTAGCCAATAGAGTTAAAGTGTCTTTATTGTTCTAGCCAATATAGTTAAAGTGTTTCCATTGTTCTAGCCAATAGAGTTAAAATAATTCTATTAGTCTATCCCGCCCGTGGCGAAGGAGTTACGGGCACAGTTCATAATCCCGCATACCGCGTTCGAAGCAGCTACGGGTGATTTGGCCTTGCGTTGGGATTTTTATAAAATGGTACGGGCACCGGTCTTTCAGAAAGCAATGGCAAACTACTGAACGTAGACTTGCCAAGAGATCATAAACAGCCAAAAAAATTATGAAGTTGACTGCGGCGTTCTGTAAAAGATATGCAAACAACTTTAATTATTGTTCTAATTAATAGTTCAAGTGGCTCTATTGTTCTAGCCATGCCGGAGAATATGAAATTAAAAAAAAAAAATTTTTGAGTCCGCTTGCTTTGAGCTCAAGCCTAGTCCATACACGATACCCTATTACCAGTGTCCATTTCTCTCTCTCTCTCTCTCTCTCTCTCTGTATGTGAGAGAGAGTGACACAGTGAGAGAGAGAGAGAGAGAGAGAGAGAGAGAGAGAGAGAGAGAGAGAGAACTGTGCAGCATATGGCTGTCATCACATGGGCATTCTCTGGTACAAGTAAATAAAATGTCTACATGAAGACTTCGCTGTAACAATATAATTAATTACACACATGGAAATTATATTATTACACTTTTAGAGAAGGGAAAAAACACAAATCTAGGGGAAAAATATACGACTGCCGCAGGATTGCCGAAACCCGGGATTGAACCAGGGACCTTTAGATCTTCAGTCTAACGCTCTCCAATCTGATCTATTGCGGCCGCCGATTGTTTGATGTTACTAATTGATAGAATCACGTACCATGTACACAGGCAATGTACACAGCCGCTCTGTGGCGAGGGGTTACGGACACAGCTGCGGGCGATACGGACGCACACCGCCCCTGCTTTGGTTTCCCTTAACAAATGTATAACTGCCGGTTAATTGTTCAGAAAGCAATGGCAAACAACTGAACATACATTTGCAAAAAAATTACGAACAGACAAAAATGCTGGGGTTGACTGCGAAGTCCTGTAAAGGATATCATTTTATCATAATTATGTATGCAACTAACTTTAACACTGACAATATAGTGCTCACTCTCGTCTCTCACTCTCAGCCAGCCGTGTTCCTAGTCGGGTAGACATCTAAACGCTTGTAAAACACGAACCTGTGGCTGCTCCGATACTCCTGTCAACAAATGCACAATCCACCATGGAAGTGATCGCCGGCCTTCGTGGACTAAGCCTAACGCTTGCGAACGCGGTTCGTGAGCCGCTTACCAGGCGTTCGAAACGCAGCCGCGACCGATTTGTACAGCAGACCGTGTCACGTTGTGTTATAACGTGTTGGTATGGGAGCCGGTCGTTCAGAAAGCAATGGCAAACTACTGAACGTAAAATTGGCCTAGTACATCAACAGCAGCTGAAAAATGCTGGTGTTGACTGCACCGTCCTGCAAGGGATATGCAACATTTAAAATAAAATTGAAGAGATTATTCACAGACGCAGTTGGTCACGTGATTGGTAATGTGACCTACGTTTGATTATATTATTAATTTTTGTGGAACTATTATCGTTTCCTCTGTAGTATAGTGGTAAGTATCTCCGCTTGTCACGCGGGAGTCCACGAGGAAGACCGATGACAAGCCCCCACAAACAAGAGCCAAGACAGCTGAGAAGAATAGAGAAGAGAAAGACGCCAGAGCCGGAAACACCGACTCACAGACGATTAGATGGGATGTCAATCGTATCCAAGTGGAGCTGACAGATGAACAGATGCTTAAGCAGCCGCAACAGGAAAATCTCTACATTCGAATTTTGAAGGCGGAGCGGCTTCTAACCTACTCCAAGACTTCTACAATCTTAGCGGTGGTGACGACCGATGGCAGCGAGATACCACGCCAAGTATCGATACACAAGAAAGTACAACAGCCTGAAAGATTCATTCCTAGAATCACACAATGCTCAAGATGCCAGAGGGCCGGCCACAGCAGAACAACATGCCGCAGCAAGACAGAGATCTACCGTTACTGCGCCACACAACTGCCTTCAAGGAATGTCCGTTGGCCAAACAGAAAAAGGACTTCCGAGTGTCCAATGACAAGAGAAAGTGCGCCAACTGCTTTGGCAAGCATTGGAGCAAGATACCTGGGATTGTCCGTACCTCCAACGACACAGAGACGTCTTAAAGATCGCCATTACAACAAAGTACACCATACAAGGAAGCAATGCGGAGGTGCGAGACAGCCACGTGCATCTCACAAGCTGAAAGATCTCAACTACAAAGCCAGACTGACGAGACGTAGAAACAAGTCAAGGAGCTGCTGATACCGGCACCAACCAGCGACAACGAACAATTGCTAGTTGACATGAAGGAAATCCAGCACAGCATCAAGCAAGAGGTGGAACACATGGCACTGCTAAAGAAAGAGAACGAAAAAATCCTACAAATCATCAAATCAGAGAGAGACCTGCTAAAAGCAGAAACAATACTCATGTTGAATGCAAACGTCCTGTAAAGGATATGCAATTATATTTTAAAAAAAAAAACAACAACACAATTGTACTGCAGACATCAGACAGTTGGAAAATTATTAGAACACACACGGATGACCAGGGACGAATCTGCATAATACAGGTAGATAATACTATACATGCATACACTATAGTGGCGTTCGAAGCTCAGCTGAGACCGATTTGTGCAGCAGACCGTGTCGCGTTGTGTTATAACGTGCTGGTATGGGAGCCGGTCGTTCAGAAAGCAATGGCAAACTACTGAACGTAACACTTGCCTAGAACATCAACAGCAGCTGAATAATGCTGGTGTTGACTGCAACGTCCCGTAAGGGATACGCAACTTTAGAAAAAAAATACACCATAGTGAACATAAATGCATCACCAAATTACAATCATCAGCCAATTTTTTTTTTAAAACCAAGAATTAGACACTCTGCTCACAAAAACATACAATGGATCACCATGGTCTGGCAAGAATGCGACAGCGAGGGGTGACGAGGCGATCTGGCCGACGATCGACGTTCAGAGGAAAGGCGAGAAGGACATATAATCAGATTGCTACTGGTATTATTAATGTTGGAACTCTTCGCTGGCTGCTGGGGACTAGGGCGGAGCGCTTATGGGAATGCCCCGAATGATGTGATGTCGGTTCCTAAATCAATCAATCAATCAATCAATCAATCAATCAAACATACAGAAGACAAACATGTAATTGAAATTGTGTTAAGGGACATAACACCTTAACAGTTATTTCAAGGGACATTACTAAATACAGCATAAATCTATTATGTGATTCAAATAATGGTAGCATTTGTCTTAATCGTTTATAGAGTGTTTATAGAATTCAGCGTACATACTACTAGATGATTTAAAACAGAAGTTCAATAAATTTAAGTTAACCATTATTGGTAATCAGTGACCCAAGATATTAAAAATTTTTCACCACCTCAAATTTTCTCCCATTAACGTATATTTCCTTCTCCATAGTAGTTTTGTCTGTATGCATTATCATTGTTTTTGCTATATTAAGATATAAGTTGTGTGTGTGGTTACAAGGGGAAACAAATACCTCCTTTTCACGGGAACATAATATTCATTTTATTGTAAGCAATGGGACATAACTCGCCATCTTTTTTTCTAAAGAAGCAATTAGTTACATCAGTTGTTAAATGTTTAATTTAATGACACTGGCTACTCACAGTTAACACGACAATTTAATATCCAAAAGCGTAAATACTGTTATTGCTAAAATTTAATATATTGTACTTGGTAATGAAATATATACAATGTTTCAACACTGCAAGCTCCGTGCACGATGTTAACGACTTCCCCCAATGGTCGACCAGACATACTTACTCTGGTTTCTCTTCACAACGTAGAAATCTTTCCTCCATTTATTTCTAGTGTTTAGTGTTACATTAGATATGCAGATGATACAGTATTGATTGCAGACAATGCACAGGATCTGCAACAATTAGTAGACGCTGTGGTTGTACACAGTGAGCAGCTGGGGTTGGTATTAAATTGTAGGAAGACACAGGTTATGGTCGTCACTAGGAAGAACGAAGTACCACAATGTAATATACAAGTA
This sequence comes from Cepaea nemoralis, assembly GCA_014155875.1. Taxonomy (NCBI): domain Eukaryota; kingdom Metazoa; phylum Mollusca; class Gastropoda; order Stylommatophora; family Helicidae; genus Cepaea; species Cepaea nemoralis. The sequence goes on along the minus strand of JACEFZ010004955.1, from coordinate 116,657 downwards.
AATGGGAATATTCTTCAACAAGTGAATCGGTTCAATTATCTCGGAACATTCATAACATCTGATGGCAGATGCCTTGAAGAGATTAGAACAAGAATCGCCATTGCGAAAGTAGCCTTTAGCAAGATGAAAAACATTCTGACCAATAAAATGATGTCAATTGAAACGAGAAAAAGAGTGTTGAGGGGATACATAGAGCCTGTTCTTTTGTATGGATGTGAAACTTGGACAATGTGCAGTCAAGCTGAAAAAACATCTGATGGCTGCAGAAATGTGGTTTCTGAGGAAAATGCAAAGAATACCATGGACAGATAGAAAAACCAATGACCAAGTACTACAAGAGACAAATGAACATCGTAGATTGATTAGAGAAATTAGACGTAGACAGTCAAAATTTTTTGGACATGTTATGAGAAGAAATGGACTGGAGAACTTGGTGACAGCTGGCAAGATCGAGGGGAACAGACCAAGAGGAAGACCGAGAGGAAAATACCTGGATGGCTTGGCCACATGGCATGGACGAGACAGGAACACTGAGCTGATCCACGACTCTGGTGATCGAGTGAAATGGCGAATCATGACCGCCTACGCTTTCCGGCATGGCACATGATTGATTGATTGATTAGTGTTACAGGTGCATCTGACGGCCGGAATAAAACCATCAAAGACAACTTTACGAGGGTAGAAATGTCTAGCCTGCAGAAGCAGAATTACTATTCAGATAAATACACGGACGATGAATATGAATACAGACATGTCATGCTTCCTAAAGAGATTGCTAAACGTGTTCCCAGGACCCATTTAATGTCCGAGACAGAATGGCCAAGCCTCGTTGTCCAGAAAAGTTCAAGGATGGATACATTATATGAGGCATGGCCCAGAGCCACGTGTGCTGCTGTTCAAAAGGAAGCTGACAGGAAATTACAGTAGGCCTACATCTTTACAGACTTATTTTTTATCTTCTCCACTTGTCACTGCTGTGGTTTTTTTTTTTTTTTTTTGCATCACATGGATACCTCACTATTTCTTTTGTATATAATTTATTTTTGTTTTGTTTTTTTGGTTTCAGTTAAATGTCACAATTTATTAATAAATTGTATTTTTTTTTCCCGCGTTTCCATCCTGTTTCAGGATATTGCGGTCAACACTAGCATCTTTCAGCAGTAGAGGAGACTGGGGAGAAATGGACATAGGGGAGAAATGGACCACCCCCTCTCTGGCCCCTGGCTGTGATGCAATGAAAGTGAAACCATAATAAGTTTATTTTCCACATCAAACATAATCCGAATTTTTCATTTGCCATCGACTTCCCGCACAGGTTGTTCCCACGCAAAGTTTGAAAAATTTTCTGTACTAAAGTTTCTTTTCCATCGTAAAGCAGACGCATAGTCAGGAATCAGGACAAGGTAATTACGTTAATATCTTTATTTACTTGTTATTTAAGAGTTCATATAAAAAATATAGCATATAATATTAGATTTAAGAGACTTTATGGCTGAATAGTTTAATACATTGATGGGGGAGAAATGGACCGGTTCATTTCTCCCCATGGTTCATTTCTCCCCATAGAAGAAATTGACAAGACAGTCTGTTGTTATTAAAAGTGTTGAAGATTGCATTCGAATATCAGCATTATTGATTCTTTTTAATACTGGAGTCTAAATCTAGACCAATAAAACTGTTAACAAATTTGATTTCAGTGATTTATTAAAGATGCACGCCATTCGTGCTATGATCAGTATTTCTTTGCAAATGATAGGCCTACCATTCTAAATGTTATATAATTATGTCACTCTTTTGTTTCAGATGCCAAGATTGTACATCAGAAACACAAACAAGGGTCTCGTTACGGAGGAACGTATGAGAGAAGCTGTTAATGCTGTGAAAAATGGAATGAAAGTGAGGAAAGCTGCAAGGGAGTACGGCATTGCTCGCTCTACCCTCAATAACAATCTTACAAAAGACAGAGAAGGAAATGGTCTGCCTACTAGACTCGTACCAAATTATAGGCATAGCCTTGTTTTCACAGCTAAGCAAGCAGCTGATTTTGCTAGTTACTTGAAAGATTGTGCAAGAATGTTCCATGGACTCACAACTAAAAACGTTCGTATTTTGGGGTACGAGATGGCGAAAGTCAATAACATTGCACATCCTTTAACTTGGGATGAGCAAATGATGGCAGGGAATGACTGGCTTTGTGGATTTTTGCGACGGAATCCCGAGCTGACCATAAGGCAACCTGAGGCAACATCTCTGGCTAGAGCTACAGCTTTCAACAAACATAATATTTGCACCTTCTTCAACATTGTGAAGGAAACCATTACAAAACTAAATGTGAGTGGAGCTCAAATCTACAATTTGGATGAGTCAGGTCTGACCACTGTACAGAAAGTGCCAAAAGTAATTGCCCCACGAGGAGTGAATCAAATAGGCCAGGTGACATCCAGAGAAAGAGGAGAACTGGTCACAATCTGTTGCACTGTGTCAGCTGCGGGTCACATTATCCCTCCAGTTTTTGTGTTTCCCAGAAATTTTTTTTTAAGAATTGTATGCTTGCTGGAGCACCTGAGGGTTCCCTTGGCCTTGTGAATGAATCAGGTTGAATGACCCGTGATAATTTCGTCAAAGTTATAAATCACTTCATTAAGTATTCAAGACCATCCAAAGACTTCCCTTTGATTTTGATCTTGGACAATCACGATTCCCACATTTCATTTGAATCACTTGAACTGTGCAAGAAAAACAACATTCATGTGATCACTTTGCCACCACACACCTCATCTAAAACTCAGCCCTTGGACCGTTCAGTTTTTGGACCCATGAAGTCGGTCTACAACAATGCGTGTGATTCATGGATGATGAAAAATGTTGGGACACCACTGACAATCTATCAAGTTGCAAATCTAGGAGGCCACGCTTTTCTTAAAGCGGCAACTCCCATTAACATTCAATCAGGCTTTGCAGTGTCAGGTCTTTGGCCCTTTAACGAAGATGTTTTTACAGAAGATGAATTTATGCCTTCAGAAATAACGAACAGGCCCATCAGCAAGGACAGTGAAAATGCCACTTTAGAAAGGAATGAACAGACAGGATCAGCATCTCCACATTGTGGTACCAGCACAGATCAAACTGCACAATAATTTCATGAAAATCAGAAAGAGTGTAATGTTGAGAACCTTGTAGATGACTTGCAGGAAATATCAGGGAGTCTTCAACATAAAGCTACTTCTTCCTTTACTTCGCCTCATGTTTTCAGAGGACTACCAAACGCTGGTCCGCGTAAAGATTCAATTAATATGAGGAAAAGAGAAAAAACTATGCTGGCTACTTCTACGCCAGAAATGGATCGAATTAGGGAAAGAGCGGTGATGAAAGAAAAGGCAGCAAAAGTTCCACCCAAAAAGGCAAAGAGACAGCTGCTGAAAGAACTTGATGTTGATTCAGATCCAGAAACTGGCATTTCGTTTTGTGATGACACAGATTCTGATGTTTCATTTGGTGAAAATGAGGAGTGTACGGTTAGCTTGACTGGTGTGCGTGAGGTTTTTGAAGGCCAGTGTGTGCTATGTGAATATGGAACAAAGAAGACTTGTGTTTACTATGTAGGAATTGTAAGGGGAGACATTGATGATGATGGTGATGTTGAGGTAGAGTTCTTGCGCAAGAGTGAGAAGGTTGCTGGTAAATTTGTTAAGCCCAAGGTAGAAGATGTCGCCAGTGTCTCAATTACATGTATTAAAGCACAGCTTACTAGATCTACAATCACTGGAACCACTTCTAGGACCAAAGATGGCTATGTCTTCAAAGAAAGTCTTGCAGGCATAAATGTTCGATAAAACTTTATATTAGATTAATATATCATATTAAACTTTTTTTACTGTCGCTTAAAATAATTAAAAAAAAACTGCAAATATCCTTTCAATGATTATTTATTTCTTATAGCAATATGGATGAGTTGTTGCTGCTTCTTTTTAAAAAAGGTCCATTTCTCCCCACTATGGTCCATTGCTCCCCACATGCTGGTCCAATTCACCCCAATGGTGGTCAATTTCTCCCCATGTTCATATACATTTTTGAAATGCATTTTGTAAAGAAGCATATAGAAATAGATTGCTAAATGTTTTCCCCTTTTAAAATAAATGAATGTACAACATTTTAGTCATGGTTTTGTTATGTTTCGATAAAATCTGTTCCGGTGATGAGCAAAAATTGAAAACTACAAAATTGCTGGTCCATTTCTCCCCAGTCTCCTCTATGTTGATTCTTAGGCTAGATTACGCTCATCAGCACGCCACGACTTTCTGAGCGACCGGCTCCATACTCTCATAAGTCACTTTTGCGATTCGAACCACTGCTAATTCTCGTCGCGTCACGTGACGAGAGTACTCGGGGTTAGCATGCATTGCAGAAAATTCACGTGTTTTATATTAAAAGCCTTGCAAAATAAAAAAATAAAATATGTATTTGTACCAATTGTTGTCACATCATCGTTGAGCCGCATAGCGTTACGGCCGGTCGTCAGCACAGTCGTAGGAAAACAAGAGCAGCATGCACCAAATGCTGCACAAATGCACCAATCCTGATGTTGATTTCCCTCGATCAGGAAATCAACATCAGGATTGGCAAGGCAGCAACAACAATGAACATGTTATCAAAAAGAGTCTGGAGAACAGGAAGCTTACTACCAAAGCAGAAGTCCTCGTCTAGCATATGTCCTTAGTACTCTTCATTTTGGCAGTGAAACCTGGACAACTTACTCACGCCAAGAGAAACGTTTAAACAGCTTTCATATGCGGTGTCTGCCAAGAATACTTGGTATTAAGTGGCAAGACATAATCACAAATACTGAAGTATTGGAAAGTATTGGTTGTGTGACGGTGCAGTCCATGCTCAGTCTTCGTAGACTTAGATGGATAGGACATGTTAGGAGGATGGATGATGGTAGAATACCAAAGGACATCTTTTTTGGTGAATTACAGACGGGTAGGAGATCTCAGGGTCGGCCTCTACTACGATACAAAGATGTGTGTAAGCGGGACATGATTGATACAGGCATTGATAATGCACATTGGGAGCAAGTCGCCGCTCCGCTGAACGTGTTGCATGGAGGGCAACTATCAGAAATGGAATAAAGACAAAGGAGAAAATGATTGCAGATAAAGCACACACAGAGCGTGAGAGACGTAAGATGGTGCACAATGGTGGAAATGACCATGTTTTCACATGCATCTACTGTGGGCAAACATTTGCAGCAAGAATTGACCTTGCCAGCCACACTCGCCACCGCCATGGGTCGTAGTTATTAAGCATTTTTTAAGCACGATGTACCAAACTATCGTCTGTCAAGACGGAAGGTGCCAAAGGTGCCACTGAATGCACCAAATGCCAACATCCCAAGTTACAGTGGTATCGCAGTTTTGAATATAGTCCAGATTTAGCAATACACCATCCCTTTTTAGCCACATCCGATCTTTCCAAACCAGTGCAGTTCAACATGATATTGATCAGGCTGCTAAATATATTGGTGCAACCGTTGGTGTCGCTGGCTCAAGGGTTAGAATTGGCAGCGTCTGTGGAAGTCTGGTGATAGGCTATGCTCGTAACCCTTCATTGAAGGGTCAGCTTTTCTCTTTTGCCATCTTGGGATTTGCCCTGTCCGAAGCTATGGGTCTCTTTTGTCTGATGATGACCTTCTTGCTGCTGTTTGCATTTTAACACACTAGCCACAGATCTAGATAAATATATTATTTCATGTAGTTTTAACAAAGGATACCACATGTAATGGTGTGTGTAACAAAGTAACAATAATATCGTGTTTATGCTTTGAAAGAATGGTGCTTTAGGCAACATAGAGTTTTAGAGTTTTAGAGTTTTTGCGTGAATTTTTCAGCTCATTTACCTGGGGAAAATCGGGTAAATTGGGAGTAATTGTATATAAAATGTTTTTGCGTATCCTGTACAGGACTTAGCTGTCAATAGCAGCATCTTTCAGCTGTCTGTTGATCTCTTGGCAAGATTACGCTCAGTAGTTTTCCATTGCTTTCTGAGCGGCCGGCTCTGTTATCCCGCAAGTCACCAGCGGGGGTCGAACCGCTGCCAGTTCTCGCCCGCTTACGAGTCTCTGCGTGATAAACGGGATTACGGAGAAAGTGTTGTAACCCCTCGGCCAGAGAGACCGGCAATTGTATATAACTGCACACAAATTTGGTGTAGATGAGGTAGTCTTAGTGACACAGACTAGAGACTGGTGTAGATGAGGTAGACTTTGTGACACAGACTAGAGACTGGTGTAGATGAGGTAGACTTTGTGACACAGACTAGAGACTGGTGTAGATGAGGTAGACTTTGTGACACAGACTAGAGACTGGTGTAGATGAGGTAGACTTTGTGACACAGACTAGAGACTGATGTAGATGAGGTAGACTTTGTGACACAGACTAGAGACTTGTGTAATGTGGCCAGAAGTCGACGCCTGCAGAGGACTGGTTGTTGTGTAGCTATTACTGCCGCCTCTTCTGTGGAAATGTTTTTTTTTTGTATTTATTATAAAATTCATGCAAATAAATTCAGTATCATAAGTTAAACATGAAAAAAAAAAATTTAACAATAATTTTTGTGTGGCCTTTTACAAGCCAGATAAAAATGTGTTTTGATGAATTCTATAAGACAAACAATTTAACAATATTACTTTTATAATGTTACTAGATGACCCGGCCCGGCTTCGCCCAGACTCTGGTGGGGATCTATCTGCCTGCCTGCCTGCCTGCCTGTCTGTCTGTCTGTCTGTCTGTCTGTCTGTCTGTAGGGTAGGGGTGTGTGGTTAAGGGATGTGTGGCTGGGGGAATGGGTGGATGGAGGATGTGTGGTTGGGTGGATGATGTGTGGTTGGATAGAGGATGTGTGGGTGGATGATTGTATATGAGTAAGGGTGTGTGGTTAAGGGATGTTTGGTTGGAGAATGGGTGGGTAGAGGATGTGTGGGTGGGTAGAGGATATGTGGGTGGGTGAGTGTGTGCAGATTAGGAGATGGTGGGATGTTTGTAGGTGCGGGCTCGGGATCTGTGAGTGGGCTGGGGGAGATGAGATGGGAGATTATGTGGGTGAGTGCGGAATTTGTGTGTGGGTAGGTGCGGAATATGTGAGTTGACGGGGAGACATGTGTGTGGCTGAGGAATGTGTGTTTGGTTGGGTGGTTGGAGGTGTGTGGGTGGAGGAGGATATTGGGTGAGTGATTGTTGGTGGGAAATGGGACGGGTAGAGGATATGTGAGTGGGTTGGAGATGTGTGTAGGTGGGGGATGTGTGGGTTATTGAATGTATGTGTGCTTGGGGTGTGGGTGGATGGGATATGTGGTGGGTGAGAGGTGTGTGTGGGTGGGGAGATGTGTAGGTGTAGGGATGTGGTGGATGGGTGGGGGAATGTATTGTATGTGTGTGTGGTTGGGTGGGGAAGTTGGAGTGAATGGGGAATGTGTGGGTGGGTGGTGGATGTGTCTCATAACATAGTAATATGCATTGTTTATGTTTACAAAATTCATGTGACAATGTTTTTTTCCTATGCACTGTTGATGAAAGAAAGATGAATGATTGGAAGGGCCGAATGTAAGACGGGCCTGCGTGCCCAATTTGTTACCCTTTGAAAATAAAGTCTGTTCGTTCGTTCGTTCGTTCTGTCTGTCTGTCTGTCTGTCTGTCTGTCTGTCTGTCTGTCTGTCTGTCTGTCTGTCTGTCTGTCTGTCTGTCTGTCTGTCTGTCTGTCTGTCTGTCTGTCTGTCTGTCTGTCTAGAGGAGATAATTTTGCTTAATGCTGGGATTATTTTTTTAAAATCTTGTCGTATAATTTTCAAGTTATGGCCGAACACCAAATGTGATGTCTATTTGGGTATTCTATGTGCACTCCCGCTCCTCCATTTCGAACAGCATTTTGTGCTGACCATCTGTGTAGACTCGGATCCAGAGGTCCTGTGGGAATTCTGCTTCTTTTCAACCGTCCCATAGCTAAGTTTTCAAATCTGTTCTTCATAGGGTGACCTGGCATGCTGAGGAACTTTTCTGCTTGTATTAGCGTTTTCGTATCTCTGCGCTTTCTCAGTGCTTGTGTCCTCCATATCTTCTCCATCTCCACTATAGGGATTGATCTCACCCCTCCTGTGGTGACTCTAAGTGCTTGATTTTGCACCTTATCCAGCTCTTGTAGTGTGGTTTTTTTTTTTAATGCTGAACACCAAGCAATTGACCCGTATTTCAGGTGTAGTCGTATGATTTGTTGGTAAACTTTGCTAAGTATTTTCCCACTGGCTCCCCACGTTGTTCCGCTTAGTTTTCTCAGGATTACTATTTTACTTATGGCTTTTGCTACTGCTTTGTTGATGTGCTTTCTCGATGTCAGTCTGCCATCAAATGTTACTCCATGGTATGTTGTTTAGTTATCTTCTCTCCTTGTGTCTCTTTCAAAGTTCAGAGACTCTACTTTCTCCTGCCACCTTTCCCGTTTAGCCTGCAGCTTGGCCCTTTGAAATTTGGCCTTTGCGTGCTGGTATTTATTGCAGTGCTCTTGTCTGGATTTTGCCTCTGCTTGCTGTCTAAACATGTCCACATCATTATGCAACTGTTCCAGTTCACTACTCCAGTAGAGTTTATAATGTTTACGGGCTCCTCTTGGTACTGTTTCTCGCACTGCCTGTAGTATGCATTTCCCAAACTCTTCAACTACTTTATTTATGTCTGTCTCAGTGTTCAGGTTTCTATCCAGTATGCTGGTTCGATGCTTGTACATTGCCCAGTCTGCTTTCTTGCAGATCCACCTCGAGAGGGTGCTGCTTTCACTTACAAGCTCATTTTCTACAGTTAGAAAGACTGGCCGATGGTCATTGCCACCAAGTTGTTTCCCAACAATTTGTGTAATGTTCCACTCCAGGTCTGGTGAATGAAAAGCCAGGTCAGGTGTAGTTGTGTGCCTTGATCTCGAGTAGATAGTATGTGGGTAGGACGGCTGATGTAGGGGCTGAAGCCTTTTACTCGGCATCAGCACACCGGATGTTTAACAACACGCGGTCTTATTCATTCGGTCACGCAGACCGCGTGTCCCTTGAAATAAGTGTTATGTTGTTATGTCCCTTTCCAATATTACAATTAGACGTGTTTCATTTAAAGTGGTTTTATTTCGTGCAAAACAGTCTGTATTTTCAAAGTGCATTGCGTGTTTATTACATTTACGAATACAACACATACATGTAAATACACATATGATAATATGATATTAGAAACACGGAGCTGATCCGCGACTCTGGTGATCGAGTGAGATAGCAAAATATGACCGCCCACGCTTACCGGCATGGTATATGATGGATGGATGATAATATTATATTCATGGCATGATGCAATTACCTACATATTACGTATTGATGATGACGGTGTGGTAATCATTTGCTCTCATGTATGCTAAAATCATTCAATACAAACTCTTTCATACTCCAAGTTCTCTCATTCACACTTAGTTTTATTTAAACACGTTTAACGGTATCACTGGATGGATAATACATGAAACATTGCAACAAGCGTCCCATTTCACAAAGTAAATTGCAAACAGATATGCATGGCTAATGAGTGAGTGAGTGAGAGAGAGAGAGAGAGAGAGAGAGAGAGAGAGAGAGAGAGAGAGAGAGAGAGAGAGAGAGAGAGAGAGAGAGAGAGAGAGAGAGAACAAACGAAAGAAGGAACAAACTTTATTTACAAAGGGTCACAAATTTGACACGTAGGCCCGTTCACATTCGGCCCTTCCAATCACTAATCTTTCGTTCATCAACTGTGAATGTTACATTCACATAGGGAAAAAAAAACATTGTAACGTGGATTTTATAACATAAACAATGCATATTACCGTGTTATGAGACAGGCAGGCATACGTATACACGCACTTTCATAAACACACACGCACACATACTTGCATACATACTTATATCATTCTCACAAACTCTCACAGTTATGCACACAGTCAATAGCATACACATATACACTTCCTCGCATACACCGCATGTAAGCACACATAACCACATAAACATATACACATATATACACGAACACTCACACACACATACACACACACGCATATACACACCCACATACACACATACATACACACATACGCACCCATACACACATACACACATTTACACACACGTAAGCACACATACACAATTACACACACGCACACATACACCCACGCACACATAAACACACACACACACACATACACACACATACACACTCATAAACACACATACACACACACACACACAAACACACACATATATACACACATACACACCAGCAGCAGCAATTGGTGTACAAAGTCAAGAAGATTTCCCGCCTCTCGTGCGAGCAACTCCCCCACAGACAAGAACAGAACTGTCACAAACTTTCAATATTCAAATCAGCACACAGGAAGACACGAACACAAGAAAACAACACACAAGAAAACAACACATAAGAAAACAATCAACCAAAAAAGAAATGAAGACTCTGTTAGTTCTCAAATCGTCATCAATCCAAATAAGAGGGAAAAGGAAGACAGAAGGCTACAGCCGTCACTAGACAGTTTAGACACTATATAAAGTAAAATGACTAGATAATTCCTTCAAGCTGAAATATACACATGTTCGCACAGTAATGTCAATTGTCTACCACGGTAATTTTAAGCGGACTAACATGTCTTTCTGTTTGCACAAAATTGGCCTATATAAATTGATAATTATGGCTTCTGTGTCTTATCTGTGTGTTAAACACACTATTCCATCAAATTCACACTTCACACTATCTATGTTCAGACACACATTCCCATCAAGTTCACACTTGTCGCGCGCAAGCTTTGCGCGCGAGCAATATCCATTTGCAACTTACTTTCTAACATGGGACGCTTGTTGCAATGTTTAATGTATGATTCATTCAATGATACCATTAACTTGTTTAAATAAAACTACGTGTGAATGAGAATACTTTGAGTTTGAAAGAATGTCTGTTGAAAGATTGTAATATGCATGAGAGCAATTGATTACTCACAATCATCATCAACAAGTAATGTGCAGGTAATTATACCATGCCATAAATATATTATTATCATATGTGTATATACATGTATATGTTGTATTCGCAAATGTAAAAAACACAACGCACTGTTAAAATACACACTGTTTTGCAAGAAATAAAACCACATTAACAGGAACACATTTTACCGAAATACTGGCAAGGGACACAATAACATAAAACATGTTTGAAGAGACATTACTTACAGTCCCATTCATTTGTTATGTAATTTAAATACTTGTAGCATTTTTCTACATCTTATATATAAATAAGGAGCGTATGTCTGTCTGTCTGTCTGTATCTATGTATCTATGTATGTCCTTTGTGCGCTCGCGAACGGCCCATCCGATTGAGATGAAATTTTCTACACGCCTTCCTTTAATTCCAGAGCTGTCAACTGTGATATTTTTTTAGTGTGAAATCGCCTGCTTACTCAGTATTATTTCATTTTTCATTTTTCATTATAATTGTATATATTTCAGGGGACCTAACTCCGTAAAAGTTATTTCAAGGGGCATAACTTTTCTGTATAACTTATAGTCATATTGTGGCATCGTTTTCAAAGATTTATAAACTCTGTGTCCATAGTTATGTACCGGCATATGAGTTATAATAAATAATGATACAAACTGTAAGGCATTTTCAAAGTTTTCATAAAAATAATGCACAATGCATAACATTGTAACTCATCTTTATTTGCTTAAGAAGTTACTGTAGTCATGCAGGTGATTAGCAAGCGTTTTCATTAAAAATAATGGATGGTGTCTGGAAGGACATTCTTTTAAGTTACTTTTTTTGTTGTATGAATTTAATGAGAACTTATATGACTACTTATGTGAATTAAATGAGATGCTCCCCACCAGGGACTGGGCGAAGCCGGACAGGGTCAGGCAGACAGATAGACAGACAGACAGACAGACAGACAGACAGACAGACAGACAGACAGACAGACAGACAGATAGTCGGTAACGGGAACGGGAACTTATATGACTACTTATATGAATTAAATGAGATGCTCCACACCAGGAGCTGGGCAATGCCGGGCCGGGTCAGACAGACAGACAGACAGACAGACAGACAGACAGACAGTCGGTAACGGGAACGAGAACTTATATGACTACTTATATGAATTAAATGAGATGCTCCCCACCAGTGACTGGGCGAAGCCGGGCAGGGTCAGCTAGTCTTTTATAAACTTTATATAGACGTAAATAGAAATTTCATACATAGTCAAAGTGTGGGTAATATTTTAAGTTATCATTTAGGATTTTGTAAAAGTAATGGCTTTATGTTTCATGCGTGGAGATGAATTACACCATGTTTATATTTCTTTCTGTGATATTAAATACTTTGTTTTATCCATTTACCGGTACATGTCTGAACTTGTTCAAGCAAGTTAAATTAGTTTTTTTGTTTTTTGGATTGGCCTTTAGAATTCCACAATCACTAAAGACAAAATACACACAACTACTGGTAGCACTAACTGAAAACAGACATCTGATGTGGTCTCTAACCGAAACTCAGCCACTTACAATCATCACACAATATACTCACGCATATTCATCATCTCATCTCATCATGTTCCTCTTGTACCTTGCGGTGTCGAGGTGAAGTATAAACAGCGGGAGAGTGCCCTCTTATGGGCTTCATGTATCGATATTCCCATGGACTCTGTTATCCACTGCGTCCATCGTCCGTTTACTTGGCCGGCCTCTTCCTCTGCTTCCATCTGGTCTGTACATCATTGCTTGTTGGGTATACAGTTAGTTGGTAACCTACTTGCATGGTCAAACCATTGGATTTACTGCCTTCTAATAAAATCTAGCGCTGCTATAAACACCACTTTAGCCCTGATTTATCAATTTCTGATCGTATCTCTTCTTGACACATTGAGTATTCTTCTCATGAATCTCATTTCTGTTGTTGTGATTTTTCTTTTCGCTTTTTCTGTTATTGTCCAGGTTTGGCATTGTTAACACAGAGTTGGTAGGAAAATTGTGTTGTAAAGTGCTTTCTTAGTAGTTATTGATACATGTTTGTTCTTTAGTATTGGTGCCATTTGTCCAATGAGTTGATTTGCTTCATTGCATCTATTTTCGAACTCGTCTTCTGATTTGCTATTTGATGATATTATACTTCCTAGGTAATTGAAACTCTTTACTTGTTTCAAGCGATGTTCGTTGAGGTGAAATTGTTTGTTCTTCTTTAGTTATAGTCATTACATCTGTTTTACTTGTGCTAATTTTCATGTTATGTTCCCTACACATTTCGGTTAGACTATTATGTGGTTTTGTAATTCAGCTTCTGATTTTGCTATTAGTGCTTGGTCGTCGGCAAACAGGAGTTCTTTAATGGTATAATTTGCAGATAGTTATTCTTCTGTGTTCTTGTCAAGCGGTGTTCTTACTGTCTCTGTTTGGCTGGTTTCTTTACATATTTTGTCTATATATGTTGTGGACATATTATCACATATTTTTCAACAGGAAATCTCCCAGATAATCTCAGATTAAGCAAACTGCCGCGACCATAATATCAAGTTCATACAATAAATATTCAAACACAAACTTTCACAGACAGTTCTATATTCCTAATGTACATCACTGAACTTAATCAACCATTATTTGTATTATTGACATCCTTTATGTTTGACCATCTTTAGTTTCACTTTTCCTCCCCCCCCCCCCTACCCCCAAAGAATACCCCACAGATATACAGGCGTGCACACTACAAACATTTAATAAATAATATAATCATCAAGAACCAGTATTGAAAAAGAGACATATATGTGTGTGTATGTAAATATACATGTATATGTATACATGTGTTTATATGTGTGTATGTGTGTGTGTGTATGTGAATGTATGTATATGTGTATATGTTTATACATATATGTATATTTATTTGGATGCATATGAACTCCGTTTCATGTGTAAATACATTAATAGATATATAAATATACTCAAAACAATGTTTTCCCGTAGTGAATTTGAATAACGAAGACACAAACAATAGATTGCACGATTTATTGCCTGGCATATTTCGCTGCATCTCGTCAGGTACATACTGCAGAAATCACACAACTTACGTGAATTAACTAGATAAATCCTTCAAGTTGAAATATACACATATTCGCACAGTAATGTCAATTATCTAACACGGTAATTTTAAGCTGACTAGCATGTCTTTCTGTTTGCACAATTCTGGCTATCGTTGATTGATCATAATTGCTTCTGCAAACTTTAACAAGCGAGTATTTTGTGTGTTAAACAACACGCGATAGGTAGTATCTTTGTCCACCATATGGCCATTTTCGACAATGTGCCTACCAATTGAAGACGCCGGGAGCTTCTGGTGTGTCGGCCCCACGAGGCTAGCATTTCCTGTGTGTTGTATCTTGTTGAAGTTGGATGTTTAAGAACACGCGTTCTTATCCATGCGGCCATGTTGACCTATGAAAGCCGCGTATGACAAGTTACGCAGTATAATGTTCTCTTTACCAAGCCTAGGGATAAACATATCACTAGAGCATCTAGAGTAAGGAAGAGACAGACTGACCATTCACTGGTTGCCTGTCGCGATTACTCCTGAAGGAGTTAAAAAAACTGGTACACAGTGTTACAAGGGATGACAAGGCTGAGGTCTTCAGGCATATTTTTATTGTTGCTGTTGTGATCTCTTGGCAAGTTTACGTTCAGTAGTTTGCCATTGCTTTCAGAACGACCCGCACCCATACCATTTTTGTAAAAAGGAAACGCAAGGCAGTTTGCTGCCAAATCTCCCCCAGTTGTATTTCAAACGCGGGTTTACAAACTGCGTCCGTGATTCCTTCACCACTGAGCCGACTGGTTATGACAGTGCACATGGGATTTGAGCTCTTATTTGAAGGTGATTGTTGTCCACAAGCGGGTTCTCCTTTATCAGAAGAAGTCTTTACTCACACAGGATATTAATTTGAGGGCGATTGTGGCCTTTTAAAGGCCGGTCAAAAATAACTTATTATAGATCCCATGGTATCAAAGGCGTTACAAGAATAACACATTTAATGTAATATTAAGGAGAAACAGAAACATGGCTTCTAACATTTTCCCACATGTAAAATAAAGCCATAAGTTTTACATAATCGTAGAAATTTACTTAAAATTATTATCCAGTCTTTTATGACGCATTCAGACGTAGCTAATTTTTATAAAAACTTTTCAAAAGATAAAGACAAATACTACAATTATTTAAATCGAAAGCACCTTTATGTTACTTTACGTAATGTCCCTTGAAATTATCTTTTTCTGCTCGCTCGATTTTGAACCCAAGCGTAGTCCATACACACTATTTTTAGTAGTGCTGGATTAAATTTTGCGTGTGGACTTGATTTCCCTAATACCAGTGTATCTCGCCATCAGGAGAATCCACTCCGACTTCAGAGGTACTTATAATTTAAGTCCCCAAATCAAGGACGAGAGGTCAACATTTTAGTCCAACTGCCCAGTGTAAGAGTTGAAGCCCTTACCTCGGAATCAGCTCACCGGATGTTTAAGAACACGCGTTCTTTTTCATTCAGCCATGCTGACCTCATGTCTCTTGAAATTAGTGTTATGTTGTTATATCCCTTTCCACTATTACAAATGGATGTGTTTCTTTTAAAGAAGATTTATTTACAAAACAATATATTTTGTTTTCCAACAAACAGTGTGTATTTTCAAAGTGCGTTGTGTGTGTGTGTGTGTGTGTGTGTGTGTGTGTGTGTGTGTTTTTACATTTGCGAATACAACCTATACATTCATGTACAGATATGATACTATTACATTCATGGCATGGTGTAATTACCTACACATTACTTATTGATGATGTGTCCTATATGGTTGATTCTTAGTGCTTGTATTTTTGTGTATAACTCTTGTAGTGCCAGTCCTCCTTGTTTCGTATCATGTATTAGTGTTTTGTGTTGTATACTGTGAATTATACTGCTGAAGGTGAAATGCCTGATATGTTTGCTTATGTCTGTGGTTGTTTGTTTTGGGGTTATCTAACACTGTACCTAAATATATTATCTTATAAATAATGAAACTGTTTACAAATGCTCTTCTCCCAAAAATTGTTGATATCTTGTATTTGTATCTATGTAGAATGAGTATAATGTGTTTTGTCAGTGAATGCCATGTTTCTGTGTGTGTTATTCTGGCATCGCATGGAAATGTGATCCCATATATTTTTATATTGTCTGTGAATGTTAGATCCATGGGAAAATCCATTTTCTTCTTTCACTTTTCCAGACCCATTATTTTAGATGTCTGTATGTGTATTTTGGCCCCAGTTACTTGACCAAACTGTCTGGAGTTGTGAAGTATGCTTACTATGGATGTGTATGTTGTGGGAGGCGTGGGGGAAACGGTGTCATCTGCATAAGCAAATAGTTTCAGCTCTCCTGACCCACGTATGAATGTTCCTTTAATGTTGGTGTCCTCACTGATTGCTTCTAGGAGTGGTTCTAATGTGAGTGCATATATGATTGGTGATAGTGGACCTCCATGTATTACAGGTCTTGTGATTGTGAAACTGACAGAGAGTGAATGACTCACCAGTATCTTACTTTGAGGATTTTTATAAAGGATTTGTATCCACTGTCTATAGTACTGTCCTATGTTGAAGTGTGCTAGTGCTTTGTGTAAGTATGAGTGTGAAATTTTGTCAAAAGCCTTCTCCTGGTCCAGCGACAAGAGGGCGGGTAGACAGTCTGTCTCGTGGTTGTATGTGATGAAATCTCTAATGAAGTGTGTATGTTGGTGTATGTTTCTATGTTGAATACTGCACTGTTGGTCTGAGTGTATGAGTGAAGGTGTGAACGTGTTTAATGTGTTTGAAAGTGTGTACTGTTAGTGTATACGAGCATGAGGTGTGTCATGTGTTGTACATAACCTGTATGTTGGAGTAGGGTGTTGTTGAATTTCCAAAGTGGTGATCGTTTTGAGGGCCGTGTATTTGTATGCACTGGTGTATGCTAGTACAGCTTTGTGATCCTAGAATTTTATGTTTCATTTGTGTATTTTATTTGAGCAGTGTCTAATTTTGGTAAAAACATGGTTGATGATTGTAACTTCTTGGTGCATGTGTGTTCACTGTGATGTATTTATGTATAATATTTTCTAACTGTATTATGCAGATTCGTCCCTGGTCATCCGTATGTGTTCTAATAATATCCCACCTGTCTGTTGTCTACAGTATAGTTGTACCTGGCTTTACCTGTATAGCTGTGTTTGCCTAAACTAAAGCATGAATGTCTAAGACCTAGCTGTGTGGTGATTTGTTATGCGAAATGTGTTTGAATATGTTTGTTTCTTGTAGTATTATAACGACTGGTTTGTCTTAGCATATGAATGTGAAGATGTGTTGTAATTGTGTACGCACACCACAAATATTTAAAGTAATGCTTGCTTGCTTGTGTTCGTTGGATTGAGCTCCAACGCAAAGTCCTGTATGTCGGATGAAGGCATCCTGTTGTTCAACATCAGTGTGATGTCATACAGGACCTGAGGTTTGCGTGAGTATCCGTTGTCCCTTGTCTGGCTTATTGGTGTGCAGACTGGTGGTTCCTCGCCATACAGGCAGACACTCTCCGACTTCGGAGGAATTTAAAGTAATAATAATGATATCACTAGTCATTGTAATGTTTGTAAAAGTAAACGAGATACAATTTCTAGTTCAATTCGCACAGCAAGTCGTTTTCCACGACGGACACTGTCATGCACAGAAAGAGTTAATCAGGTTAATAAACACAAAATACGAGGACAGAGAAAGAGTAAACCAGTTTAGTCTGCAGGAAACAATAGAATAGTGAAACTGTTAACTGTATTCAATGAGCTCGGCGTTTCACGGGAAAGGCAGTGGTCACAAGCGACTGCTTGACTTGTTGGACTCGTGTCATTCAGGCACAGGACAGCTTAGGGACCACACACAGTTTTACTCAATTATACACAACGCAGTTCTGTTCGTACAGCACATATACGACAAATAGTGTTTCAGCACCAAGCTCGGAAGTATTTTCGCCTGACAGTTAGATTCCATCACAACTCTACATGTATGTTACAGTTGGTGTCAACTTAGACCGATGTGAGGGTGACAGTAGTGAACTACGAGTGGCACCGCATTGAGCTGAGACAGAAAGAGGATGATTGTAGTGAGGATAGCACAACACGCGCTAGAGTAACAATAACAGCAGAGAAAGAATTCCACCAAGCGTACTGTCTATTGTGGTCAGTGATCGAGCGCCAGAACATAAGTGAGTGTGTCTATGCTGGCTGTAGGGGTGTTTGTTTGTGCGTCTGTGTGAAATAATCTATATCAATCTGCTGTCGTGTTAGTTCGTTATTTAGTCAACAGATCATCCTCGTTGCACATCGCACCATTCAGTCTATAAGTGCTCAGATCCCCTCCTTAATAAATGCCGCAGCGTGTAGCGGCTCACGACACCAGTTCTGTGTTGGTTTATTATTTTTCTTTGGCTTCCTGCATAGTGTTCTTGTTTGGCCACACCTCTTTTAACTTGCTGTTCTCGCAGTCTGACCATGGATGTAGATTCACAGTCATGACTTGGTTCTCGCAAACGACTTTCTTCTCATAGAGCATTCAGTATATCAGCCTGGTCCATGGCTCGTTATCTCGCCACAGTCTTGCCTTACCTGCAAGTCTGTCAATATGCCCTATTCCTCCGAAGTCAGAGAGTATCTGCCTGCACAGCGAGGAACCACCAGAATGCACACCAATAAGCCAGACATGGAACAATGGATACTCACGCAATCCTCAGGTCCTGTATGACATCACACTGATGTTGGACAACAGGATGCCTTCATCCGACATACAGGACTTTGCGCTGGAGATCACAGCCAGCGAACACAAGCAAGCAAGCAAGCATGCCTTATCATGAAAATGAAACAAAACTTTTCCAGCCGTGATCGCCTCGGAGACCGCCTCAACCAGTGTCTTCGGGCCCACCACATCGCTATCTTCCTGAGCTTACTCATTGAGTCACAAGGGAAACAAGCCCGAGAGACGGTCTGTGTCTCGAGCCATGTAATTGCTTTACCTACTGCCATGACTTACATAGTCAGATTAGTTGTTGTCAAGGCAAAAGCATCATAATCTTACTTCACAATTCTCCCTCCAGCTTGAGCCATAACGGCTCATAAACTTCTCACTCGTCGAACGACCGACCCGGCTGTGTAAATGACAGCATCATGCTCTAAAGAATTCTTGTACTTTCTCCCCCACAGTAGCCCGATTTTCTTACCTGCATTTTCTATCTAGATGAAGGATGTACAGAACTCTGCTGACACTTGTACGCACTCCTCGCCAGGTTCTGAGTCCTCAAGTGAACACAACTGTTGAAGAATGTTTTCGGCTCGACCCATCCGTGACCTTCCTCTTTCTAACCTGCTGCCTTTTACCGACTTAATTTCACTGTGCAGTGGATGTTTTGTGTTTGCATTGACTCTGAGATGTGCCTATGCTCGTCAGATCTGTATTCTGTCCCCCTCCCCCCCCCCCCCCCCCATGGTTGGAATATCAAGAAGGTATCGGAACGCCCTAGATCTCTAGGGTGTATAATACGCTTAGCTTCGCTATGTATCCTCTCCATCCTTTCCATCTGCTTATGGCTGAGAGTCAGGTTCGTCATCGCATACTCAAAAACAGAAACGACCAGGCCCTCGTTTTAGAACAGTTTTCCGCCACCACCACCCGCATCGCAGCAAACTCCGCTTGGCATTTATTATCCCCTGGTCGATGTGCTCAGTATAAACAAGGCTTCCACAAATCGTATCCCCAGGTATTTAATTGCCTGGGTTCTTTCTACAGTCGCTGTGCACAGATGTACAGTTGGTGTTGGAGTGTTGACAATATGTTTGTTCAAAGAGAACCATGTCACTGCTGCCTTCGTTGGGTTGACCGCTGCACCAGTTTCAACACACCACGTACTAATGCGATTGTGTTCTGTTTGTAGTTTCACATGAACCCGATCTCTATCCTTATCCTGACGATACACTAACACATTGCTGGTATACGACAATGTCCTACCAGTCCTGTGATCTGCTCACCAGTGATTCTCACATTGTAGGCGTTGAACAGCACCGGAGATAATGGTGATCCCTGTGGCAGACTGGATATATCGTTGTCGGGTCAGAAGTCCAACAGCCACAT
This sequence comes from Cepaea nemoralis, assembly GCA_014155875.1. Lineage (NCBI taxonomy): Eukaryota > Metazoa > Mollusca > Gastropoda > Stylommatophora > Helicidae > Cepaea > Cepaea nemoralis. The sequence continues at coordinate 96,393 of JACEFZ010004955.1, read as the reverse complement.
CTAAAAACTACTTTCCATTGGAAGAGAGCTGCAGCGTGTTTCTTCCATTAGATCTAAACGTCTACAAGTAGGCGTTGTGAGCAAGCCACATGAACGAGAGAGAGAGAGAGTGAGTGAGAGAGAGAGAGAGAGAGAGAGAGAGAGAGAGAGAGAGAGAGAGAGAGAGAGTAGTCACAGTCACAGAACCTGCCACAACACATGAATGCTTTGTGAGCAAGCCACATGAACGAGAGAGTGAGTGAGAGAGAGAGTGAGATAGATAGAGAGAGAGAGGGAGAGAGAGAGAGAGAGAGAGAGAGAGAGTAGTCACAGTCACAGAACCTGCGACAACATATCCTCTAGACATCACATTTAATAATAACACCAAATCAAGAGACATGGCAGACATGCGGGGCTCGTCACAACTGAATCCAACATAACACCAAGGAATCAACAACGGGTCATGATTACTACACAGGAAATTAATAGCTACCCGTTCCTGACTCACATACTGTGTTCTAATAATATCCCACCTGTCTGATGTCTGCAGTATAGCTGTACCGGACCCGATTTTGTGTATGCCTAAACTAAAGCATGAGTGTCTTAGATGTAGCTGTATGGTGATTTGTTATGCGAATGTTTCTGAATATATGTATGTGTCTTGTAGTAGTATAACGTCTGGTTTGTGTTTGCATATGAGTATCATGATCGATTCTAATTTTGTACGTATACCACTAGATTAATTCGCACAGCAATTCGTTTTCCAAGATGGACACGTCTAGGCTAGCAAGTCTTCCAGTAACAAATGTTTATACAAGAGGATCATCTTGATCCTCGTTCTTGTCACTGGCGACGGTGTCCTCGAAGAGAATTTATTTTGTGCTGTGTATGTCTTATTCGTCTTGTACTTGTTTATCCTCTTGTTCTTCTTGTTCGTTTTCCGGTGTCTTGTGATCTTCTGTAATGTCTTTGGTACATTCTTTCTTTTCCGGTATGGATTTAGTTGGTGAAAGATCGTCGGTGACGTGTCTAAACTTTCTAGTGGGCTGCATTACTCTTCTGTCTGCCCGTTTTCTCTTCTTTGGATTGCTGACGATTTTAAATTCGCCATTCTTAATTTTTGGATTGTTTTCTTGTGTGTTTCTGTCTTGATGTGTGATGATTTGACTATTGAAAGTTGGTGTCACTTCCTTTTTTTTAATGTGGAGGAACTTCTCGCACGAGAGGGGGGGGGGGGGGAGGGACAATCTTCTTGACTTTGTACACCAATGGCTGCAGTTGGTGTTATCGTGGTCGTCTGCTAGGACATTTATTTGCCCAGTGGTTATCTTGACCACACGTAGGGCAATTGGTCATTCTCCCCGGCATCGTAATCAATACTCTGTGATTATTGTTAGTAACGCCAGACGTGTAGATTCATATGTAATGGGGCACTTCCTTTTTGGTTTGCAGAGTGCACTCCACTTACCATCCCCTTTGTTTAGCCTGAAGACCTCAGCCTTGCCATCCCCTGTAACACTGTGCAACAGTATTTTTAACTCCTTCAGGGGTAATGGTGACAGACAATCAGTGAATGGTCAGCCTGTCTCTGTCTTTCTCTAAATGCTCTAGTTTTATGTATATCCCTAGGCTTGATAAAGAGAACTTTTTTCCGTGTAGCTTGTCATACACGGCTTTCTGCCCTTCTGTTGACAGGTGAAAGTATCACCTAATGGAGACCATGAACCTGTACAGGTCGATGAAATTCCGCAGAAAGCACACTACCTGGACCAGTTAAGGCAATAAGAATAAAAGCTGGCGTCGATTACGCCTCAGCCCCAGGACCTGTAATAGAGGAAATTACAGTAGCAGGCTGGTGAAGTTGCGTAACTTCGTAGTTGTCCCCTGGAACGGCGAATTTAGTGATATTTGAATTCATATCGATAACTTGTTGTTTTCGGTAATAATAATTGAAAAGAAAAACTCACAGTATCTTTTAGAATATAAATTCTCAGGTCCGCATGGCCGAATAGTTAAGAACGCGTGTTCTTAAACATCCGCTGTGCTGATGACAAAAGACAAAAGACAAAAAGACAAAAGTCTGTCTGGTATAATAGAGCATTTGGGAGTGTGCTTCATAGCTTCAGTGCGTCACCCCATCTGGCACCTGATATTGAATGTAGCAAGTCAGCGAATTATGCCGAGTCTGGTTTTATTTTGAAGCTTATGGGATTATGAAGCTCGTGTCCTATATTCCCCTTCGATTAATCCCATTGTCAGCTCATTCCTTAATGGTTATGCTCTATGATGGTCTCAGGTTTCGCTACGGTGTAGTTTATTTACAACGGATCACAGGCATGCTAACGCACAGCCGGCCGTGACGTCATCTGCGCTTGTTTACTTCAAACCAGCAGTTAGAACGTTGTTGTGTGAAGAGTCTTAGGGACCACCTTGTTCATAACCACAATGGAGTCGATGATGTATGGGTCACTGCATTGAAACCTTGCTACTCTAACAACTTCATTTGACTTAAAATTGAAAGCCAATTAATAACCTCTCTGGGTTGCATTCATCCAGCAGGAATCATTACTGTTGGTGATGCCACGGTATAACTATGCTATTTTCCTTATTTATATTTTATTCATATCGGATTGTTTGCACACCATTTTGCAACACAAACTTTTGTAGCCCATGTCAAGGTCCTGTAGGGGACATAAGAAAGGACAGGTGTTAGAGATAGAGACATGGGATGAGTAAGGGGGAATAGAATAGTCTAGATGCTGAAAGACCGGACTATACCAGTGAAGGACAGGTCAACATGAATTGAACTACGCAGTACGCCTAGTCTCAACCAAGCGTATGCGAGACATCTGACTCCCCACAGGTTGCACGAGGGGCAAACACCTCGTGACCACTGGGCAGTCGAGGAGACGCCAGACGGGCTTTGGATATGACTGAGAGAGGATGCATGTCTGAGAGTGTGACAGGATAGATTACACTTAGAGCTTCAGGCCATTGAATAGCTGAGCCGTTTGACTTGTGCGTGTGTGTGTTGCTGTGATACGAGAGCGTGTATCATAACGTAGTATATTGCATATTATTATTTAGTCTTGTTTCTGGTACGAGAACAAAGTTGTATTAACGGATGAGACATTATTGTATATTTATATCCTAGAGTAATAAATTATATCTTATTGACTCATGTGTTTATGTCTCATCCATGCTCCTACTATCTACCTGTCTTGAACCCTTTCTTTCTAATACCCTGAGACGCTGACAGCCCAAGAGCACCTTTCTAAACCGTTTCAAACCACCATTTTCGTGACTCTCATGTCAACAAGAAGCTGTGTTTAATTTAATTTTTATTTTGTGTGTTATTTAGCTTTTTATCTGTTTGTGTTGTCCTGTTCTTGACAAAGGTCGTAGAACCGAAACGTCGATCGTGCCTTGTTGTCCTATAATACTTATTGTTTTATTTTAATACTTCAGTATTATATATTATTGATTGTTTATGTTTTGTGATAAGTCACACTTTGTTTACATCTGTGTAAGATGGAGGTCTCTGTAAGGTACGTACACCGTGATCTGTGTCTAGTATGTCTCGTCTTTTCGCAGGAGCTAAATATATCTAATTATTTGCAATTCATATTAATACAATATCGGCTCGTCAGGGATATCCCTGAATTTGTAAATTCATTTAGTTCCCGTGCATTTTCTGTACCTAATTGTTGGTTAATAATAAGGTTCACCGTATGGGAACCCCTATTAGTCACAAGTACATAGTAGTTAGGACCAATATTGCTTACTATTCTGCTTCAAGCTTAATTTACGAAAAGTGGAGAGAGACTGCTAGGCAATTTTTTCACAGTGACCTTCTGTAATGACTTTAGTTCTTTGTCCCTGTGTGTCCCTGTCTTCTTGTGTGTCTATTTGATTATTAAACCGGGATTTCGTTTCACGTGGACTTCTAGTATAAAATTTCCCCTGGTCTCTGGGTAGTGAGATCGAACGCCCGTGTGTATTTTTGCGCACGTAAAAACTCCCTTGGCAGTTGGAAGTCGAAAAAGAGTAGCCTAACGGCGCTGCCCGGGCAACATTTCGAGTTAAAAATCTACACAAGTATTTTCAAGATCCTCGCTGGTGCTACGGAGTTCGTGCACTGAGCTCAGTTTCTCCAGACTCAGATTTGAATTAGGAGGAGAACGGAGCACATATGGTTTGCACCCGTGTGCCGTGATGTTGATCTATCGACTAAACTAAACTAAACTAAACTAGACTATTAAACATGGGAATCAGTTCTGTTCTTTTCTGTGGAGGAGTTTCTCGCATGAAAGACGGGAAATCTTCTTTACTGTGTACACCAATTGCTTCTGCTGGTGTTATCAGTGGTCGTCTGCTGGGACATGCATTTGCTCAGTGGTTATCTTGACCACACGTAGGGCAATTGGCCTTTCTCCCGGCATCGTAATCAATACGCTGTGATTATTGTTAATAACCCCATGTGTTTAGATCCGTATGTAATGGGGCACTTCCTTTTTGGGTTGCAGAGTGCACCCCACTTTCCAGCCCCATTGTTCAGCCTGAAGACCCCAGCCTTATCCTCCCCTGTAAAACTGTGCACCAGTTTTCTAACTCCTTCAGGGGTAATCATGACAGGCAACTAGTGTGCGGTCAGCCTGTCTCTTTCTTTCTCTAGATTGTCTAGTGATATATCTATCCCTAGGCTTGGTAAAGTGAACTTTGTTCCGTGTAACTTGTCATACACGGGTTTCTGCCCTTCTGTTGACAGGTGAAAGTACCACCTAGTGGGAACCTCGAACCTGTGCAGGTCGATGATTCCTCCAGAAGGCACACCTCCTGGACCAGTTAAGGCACTAACAATAAAAGCTGGTGTCGATCTCGCCGCAGCCCCAGGATCATTAATAGAGCAAACTACAGTACCAGGCTGGTGAAGGTGGTTAACTTCGTGGTAGTTCCTTGGAACGGCAAATGTAGCGATTTTTGGATTCATATTAATAATATTTTCGATAATAATAATTCCAAAGAAAAACTCACAATATCTTTTAGAATATCAATTCCAAATAAAAACGCACAGTATGCCCTTGAAAACATAGTTGAAAAATAGTGACTAATCCGGTATTTAAATAGCGTAAATTGACACGTCAGAACATTCCACCAAAAGAAAAGAATGACCAAATCAGTCAGAAGGCCACCAAACCCTACTCAAGACGACTACCACGTTATGGAAAGACCAGCACCGGTCATTATTTTGCGCCTCAGAATAGGGCACATTAGATTACGCAACCACATGTATACAAAATTCAAGATTAGTGACTCAACCATGTGCACATGTGGTTTGGCTTCGCAGACAGCAGAGCACATACTCCATGACTGCCCAAACTACAACATATCCAGGCGAACCTTCTGGCCTAGAGACACAACAGTGGAAGATAAGCTCTATTGACCTCTGAGTGAACTAAAAAATACTGTTAGATTCATACAAGAGACGGGACGCAGAGGTGTTTCCAAGGCACCAGGGCCAGGTTATATACTGGCCAAGACCTATTGACGCGTCCTCGTCGAGCGTCCTGGGCAACAGGTCCCTTCGGGTTCCTGGCTAAAGTCAATAGGATCGCCGATTCCTCCGAAGTCGGAGAGTGTCTGCCTGTACGGCGAGGAACCACCAGTCTGCACACCAATAAGCCAGACATGGGACAACGGATACTCACGCAAACATGAGGTCCTGTATGTCATCACACTGATGTTGGACAACAGGATTCCTTCTTCCGATATACAGGACTTCGCGTTGGAGCTCAAGCCAACGTACACAAGCAAGCAAGCAAGCATACAAGAGACAACATTGCAGTTATAAACATATTTCAAGCGAACGAAAGAAAAGACACGTCAGAAAATATGCTTCCAACAATGCGAACTCACAATTTTGCCAAAGTGTTTATCAACTCTGTATCGAGAATATATGAACTGTGGTTGTGACAGTTAGTCAGTTTCATATCCTTTACAGGACGTCGCAGTCAACACCTGCATATTTTTAGTTTTGCTGTTGTGATCTCTTGGCAAATTTACGTTCAGTAGTTTGCCATTGTACGACCGGCACCCATACCATTTTCGTAAAACAGAAAAATAAGGCAGTCTGCTGCCAAATCTCCCGCAGCTGTATGTCGAACACGGGTTTGCGGGATTGCGAACTGCGTCCTTGAACCCTTCGCCACGGAGCCGGCTGGTTGTGACAGTGCACATTGGATTTACGCTCTAATTTGAAGGTGAGTTGAGTTAAGTTGAGAACCGACATCACACAGATTATTAGATTAATGGTGGTTGTGGCCTTTTAAAGGCCAGTCAAAAACAACATTCTCCAGACTATATCCCAGGTGCCGTTGAAATAATAAACCATTAAATATAATAATATCAAGTAGACATAGAAAGATGGCTTCTAACATTTTCCCACTTGTAAAATAAGGCCATAATTTATACACAATCTTTGAAGATTATTGAAAATTTTCATCAAGTTTCTTATACTGCATTCAATCTTTGTTAATTTGTAAAAAAGCATTACAAAATTTAAGAATACTATAATTATGTAAATCAAAATGCAAATTTATGTTACGTTGAGTAATGTCCCTTTGATATTTTTTGTTCCCCAGCTTGCTAGATTTTGAACCCAGCCGTTGTCCATATAAGAGTGTAGAGGAGGTACATAGAGCCTGTTCTTTTGTATGGATGTGAAACTTGGACAATGTGCAGTCAAGCTGAAAAAAACATCTGATGACTACAGAAATGTGGTTTCTGAGGAAAATGCAAAGAGTACCATGGACAGATAGAAAAACCAATGACCAAGTACTACAGGAGACAAATGAAAATCGTAAACTGATTAGAGAAATTAGACGAAGACAGTCAACATTTTGTGGACATGTTATGAGGAGAAATGGATTGGAGAACTTATTGACAACTGGCAAGATCGAGGGGAACAGACCAAGAGGAAGACCGAGAGGAAAATACCTGGATGGCTTGGCCACATGGCATGGACGAGACAGGAACACTGAGCTGATCCACGACTCTGGTGATCGAGTGAAATGGCGAGTCACGACCGCCCACGCTTTCCGGGCATGGCACGTTGGAATGATTGATTGATTGATTGATTGATTGATTGATTGTTGTCCATACATACTGTTTCTAGTAGTGCATGTGGGCTAGCTTTCCCTAATACCAGTGTCCCTCGCCATCAAGCGAACCCACTCCGACTTCAGAGGAACTTGTAATTTACATCCCCAAATCAAGGACGAGAGGTCAACATTTTAGTCCAAATGTCCGGTGTAGGGGTTGAAGCCCTTACCTCGGCTTCAGCACACCGGATGTTTAAGAACATGCTTTCTTTTCCATTCAGCCATGCTGACCCTCATGTCCCTTGAAATAAGTGTTATGTTGTTATGTCCCTTTCGACTATTACAATTGGATGTGTTCCTTGTAAAGTGGTTTTATTTACAAAACAGTATATTTTGTTTACCTACAAAACAGTGTGTATTTTCACAGTGCGTTGTGTGTTTTTTACATTTTGCGAATGCAACATATACATTCATATACACATACGATAATATTATATTCACGGCGTGGTGTAATTACCTACACATTACTTATTGATGTTGTGCCCTATATGGTTGATTCTTAGTGCTTGTATTTTTGTGTATAAATAAGTCTTGTAGTGCCAGTTCTCCTTGTTTCGTATCCTGTATTAGTGTTTTGTGTTGTATACTGTGAATTATTTTGCTGAAGGTGAAATGTCTGATGTCGTTTGCTTATGTCTGTGATTGTTTGTTTTGGGGATATAACACTGTACCTAAATATATTATCTTAGGAATGATGAAACTGCTTACAACTGCACTTCTCCCAAAAATTGTTGATATCTTGTATTTGTATCTATGTAGAATGTCTGTAATTTGTTTTGTCAGTGAATGCCATGTTTCTGTGTGTGTTTTTCTGGCATCGCATGGAAATGTGATCCAATATATTTTTATGTTGTCTGTGACTGTTAAATCCAGGGGGAAATCCGCTTTATTCTTCCACTTTTCCAGACCCGTTAACTTAAATTTCTGTATGCGTATTTTGACCCCAATTTCTTCACCAAACTATCTGAAGTTGTAGAGTATATTTACAATGGATGTGTATGTTGTAGGGGAGAAAGCGGTGTCATCTGCATAAGCAATTAGTTTCCGCTCTCCAGACTCATGTATGAATATTCCTTTAATGTTGGTGTGCTCACTGATTGCTTCTAGGAGTGGTTCTAGTGTGAGTACATACATGATTGGTGATAGTGGACCCCCGTTTATTACAGATCTTGTGATCCTGAAACTGGCCGTGAGTAAATGACTCACCAGTACCTTACTTTGAGAATTTGTATACAAGATTTGAATCCACTGTCTATAATACTGTCCTATGTTATAGTGTGTTAGTGCTTTGTGTGAATATTAGTGTGACATTCTGTCAAAAACCTTCTCCTGGTCCAGCGACAAGAGGGAGGGTAGACAGTCTGTCTGGTGTGTGCATGTGATGATATCTCTAATGAAGTGTGTATGTTTGGTTTATGTTTCTGTGTTGAATACTGCACTGTAGGTCTGGGTGTATGAGTGATAGCAAAAACGTTTGTATTTTGTTTGAAAGTGTGTACTGTTAGTTTATACTAGCATGAGGTGTGTCATGTTTTGTACATAATCTGCATGTTGGAGTAGGGTCCTGATGAATTTCCAATGTGGTTACCGTTTTGAGGGCCGTGTATTTCTAATATATGTACTGGTGTATGCTAGTACTGCTTTGTGATCTGTGAATGTTTATGTTTCTTTTATGTATTTTATTTGAGCAGAGTGACTAATTTTGGTAAAACATTGGTTGAAATCAACAATCAGCTGAAAGATGCTGATGTTGACAGCGTTGTCCTGTAAGTTGAGTTGAGTTGAGTTAAGAACCGACATCACCGCACCCAGGACATTCCCATACATGCTCCAACCCCTCGTTCAACAGCCAGCGAAGAGTCATACTACTAATCGTTCCAACCGCTATCTGATTAAAAGTTCTCCTGGTCTTCCCTCTCAGTTATTAGATTCTTCCAGAACTCCTGCCGATCCCTCGCAATCTCATTCTTTCCACATATGGGTTCTCAATCTGTTCCTTCGCCTTCTCCACCCGGTCCCACAAGCGCACAACCACCTCCCCCTTGTCCATGGGCAAACTACCACCAAGAGGTGCATTCCCTGCTAGTCTATCAGCCTTTTCATTCCTCCGTACCCCCGCATGGCCAGGGCAAAATATCCATACAACTCTCACAATCAGTGACCTCTGAAGCGACGAGAGCCATTCCTGTAAAGGACATGCAAATTAAAAAAAAAATATGCAGATTCGTCCCTGGTCATCGGTGGGTGTCCTAATAATATCTCACCTTTCTGATGTCTACAGATCCCCTCCTCAGTAAATCCCGCAGCGTGTAGCGGTTCACGACAACAGTTCTGTGTTGGTTTATTAATCTTCTTTGGTTCCTGCATAGTGTTCTTGTTTGGCCACACCTCTTTTAACTTGCTGTTCTCGCAGTCTGACCATGGATATAGATTCACAGTCATCACTTGATTCCCGCCAACGACTTACTTCTCGTAGAGCAGTGGTTCTCAACCTTTTTTGTTAACCCGTGCCCCCCTTCACCATATTTTCAGAACGTTATCCTCCGCTTTTCGTATTTCCTCCTTAAAAATCCCCCCGCCCCTACGCAGTATACGTAATAATAGAAGCTAAATATAATAGCACATCCTAGAACAAGTCAATACGTCTAATAAAACCTGATTTGCTGGTCTACTTACGTTATAAAATGAATTCCAGAAGGGTGAGACGTACAGAACCGCAAAGTATGAAGGGAAAAACAATATCAAGTAATCGGTTCTTGTATTAACGCGATCTTGAAATAACCTTAACCCCCCCCCCCCCCCCCCCCCTTTCTATCACCTAGAGAACTACTGTCGTAGAGCATTCAGTATATCAGCCAGGTCCATGGCTCGTCCTCCCTCAATAGTAGCCTTACCTGCAAGTATGTCAACCTGCTCATTTTCTTGGACACCCGCGTGCCCCGGCATGAATATGAAACTAATCTTTACCAGCCGTGACCGCCTCGTAGATGCCAACCACTGTCTTCGGGCCCACCCCATCGCTATCTTCCTGAGCTTACTCATTGAGTCACTAGGGAAACATGCCCGAGAGAAGGTCTGTGTCTCGAGCCCACCCCATCGCTATCTTCCTGAGCTTACTCATTGAGTCACTAGGGAAACATGCCCGAGAGAAGGTCTGTGTCTCGAGCCCACCCCATCGCTATCTTCCTGAGCTTACTCATTGAGTCACTAGGGAAACATGCCCGAGAGAAGGTCTGTGTCTCGAGCCCACCCCATCGCTATCTTCCTGAGCTTACTCATTGAGTCACTAGGGAAACATGCCCGAGAGAAGGTCTGTGTCTCGAGCCCACCCCATCGCTATCTTCCTGAGCTTACTCATTGAGTCACTAGGGAAACATGCCCGAGAGAAGGTCTGTGTCTCGAGCCCACCCCATCGCTATCTTCCTGAGCTTACTCATTGAGTCACTAGGGAAACATGCCCGAGAGAAGGTCTGTGTCTCGAGCCATGTAATTGCTTTACTTACTACCATGACTTACATAGTCAGATTAGTTGTTGTCAAGGCATAATCACCAATATCTTACTTCACAATTCTCCCTCCAGCTTGAGCCATTAAGGTCCATAAACTTCTCACTCGTCGAACGACCGATCCAACTGTGTAAATGACAGCATCATCCTCTAAAGAATTTGAAGATAAAAGCCTGTACTTCCTCCCGCAAAGCAGCCGGATTGTTTGTTTTGTTTTGGTCTATATTTTCTGTCTAGTTGGATGCAAACTGAAAAGGAAGTACAGAACTATGATGGCACTTGTACGCACTCCTTGCCAAGTTCTAAGTCCTCAAGTGAACACACCTGTTGAAGAATGTCTTCAGCTCGACCAATCCATGACCTTTCTCTTTTTAACCTACTGCCCGTTTCCTTCTTAATTTCACTGTGCAGTGGATGTTGTGTGTTTGCATTGACTCTGAGATGTGCCTATGCTCGTCAGATCTGTATTCTGTCACCCATGGTTGGAAAATCAAGAAGGTATCGCATCGCCCTACATCTCTAGGGTGTATAATACGCTTAGCTTCGTTATGTATCCACTTCATCCTTTCCATCTGCTTATGGCTGGGAGTCAGGATCGTCATCACATACTCAAAAACAGAAATGACCAGACCCTCGTATAGAAGACATAGATGGCGCCGCTCACAGTTTGCCGCCGCCATCACCCGCATCTCAGCAAACTCCGCTTGGCCTTTATTATCACCTGGTCGATGTGCTCAGTATAAACACGGCTTCTGCAAATCGTATCCCCAGGTATTTCATTGCCTGCGTTCTCTCTACAGTCTCTGAGCACAGGTTTACAGTTGGTGGAGTGTTGACTGTCATGTAGTAAGTGACAGTAAGGCAGGCAATTGATAAGTTAGCGCATCAAAGAAGAAGATAAAGGGTGTCACAAATGGTGAACATTGTGACACCAACATTGAACGCAATTTAGACGTCATGATAGGACGTCACCTAACGCCATAACGGCTTAAGCATTAGTTGGTGTGCCAGCGGACAAGGTGATCGGATGTGCTTTCAATACCAGTCTCGGGAGTCGAATCGTGACTGAAGTTCATAAGTCACTAAAGGCAGCGCTAGCTGTTGGAGTTCGAGTATGGTGAGCTCCAGTTGAAGGTAGGAGGAATATATTGGATTTGCATGATACACTAGGCGGCTGGCCTTGTTCCCAACACTTTCACTGGTCTGTGGAGATGATTTCTGATTGAAGAGCGGGAGTGCCTGGAGAGAGAGAATGACTGAAGTCGGCATCAATCCCACACTCATTACCGTAGTCTACGATCAGCTGTAAGAAATACATTGCAGTTCACTCCATCAGTATATGCGTTGAGTCGTTGTTGTGGAATTCAGATGGTTACCATGTCCTGTGTCAGAATGCCTCAATATATGCTGTCATGTACCCCTGATGCCCAGAGCCACATAGAGCTTGAGGTGAGCTCGCTACATTATAGAGCCTGAACTCTTATCATTGTAGAGGAAGCAAGCCCACCTCTTGACATGGGAGCATCGTCCGAAGAGATTTGAACCATTGGTTTTGACATGGGAGCGTCATCCGAAGAAATTTGAACCATTACCTCGTGACATAGTGACGGTCAGTTTCTCAGCCTGATAAAGAAACACATTCATGAACACGCAACGTATCTGTAAATGTGAGGATCATGCCGATCAGTAGCTGGTGATCAAGTGGCGCATCCTCGGTTGTTAATTGTCTTATCATCTTATAAATGATTAACCGCACTGTCAGTGTCAGTTGGAGTCCGTTTTCTGGATGCTAAAGAGGTCTGTACTGTACTTAATTGTCCGAGAGCCGTATATTGACATTATCGCTCTGATTGTTGATTTAGATAGAGAACATTTGCTTACGAGTTATTATACTCATTATAAGAGCAAGATTGAAAGTTTAAGTGGACTATATTTGGAAAAACTATCAAGTACCAGTTTGTGGATTAAAAATAGAGGTCACGATACATAGGAGACACACGGGATACGGAAGATTTGTAATAACTGATTGATATCAAGATCTACAAAGGCAGAGATTGTCGGATCGTCATTGGGTTACCTTCGCTGGTTGATTGTATCGTTTATACCAACAACAGTTCGTCACAGTGACATATGTTCTATGGAAAACGAAATTTTGGTTTTCCAGTGCTATTCAAGTGTACAAGATAATCAACGCCTCGCTGAGGCTGTGTCAACACAGTGGTCATCTTAGTGCATATAGACAGCGCATTACAAAATAGTGCTAAACCTGATAGCTACATTGTGTAGCAAATAACACTCACATCAGTCAGGCTCCTTCTAAGGTTGATCACAGGCATCGTGCCTAGAGTGTTATTTTCATAATTTGTGTAACCTACGATAGTTCAACATTTTAAACATATACGGAAACGTGATGAATTAACGCCTAAGTACAACGAAATGGACACAGTGATGTCATTTATGAAGGTACGCAGACCTTGGATTTCAGGAACGTACATATAAACTCATTAAAGTCGTGCTTACGGAGTAACATCGAACAAAATTATTTATCAAATCGAGTGGATTGTTCTACTGTCGGACTGTTGGAAAAGGTTTACCTATTCTTGAGCTAAGTATTCTATTTGTTTGTGGTTTGTCAGTAATTAGTTATGGTCAGAATACTGTAATTTTGCACGCATTTATTTTGTCTGTATTATCGTAAGTGTGATGACGTCATAGGCGTGATACATAATTTTATGCTATTTTGTGTTGTGAGTTCTTATGCGCGGTGCATTATTGATTTGTTACATAATGCTGGAATCTAAAGAACTTTAACTCTGTCTATACTGTAACTGCTGAGTTATAGGTCGTGTCTATTATAAAATTATTTGTCATTTTCATTATTAATGTATCTAATTGTAATTTATTAATTATTTCTTTCGACTTTCTTCGATTTTATCTGTCGATTTTAATACTTATAAGCCATGTCTATGGTTTGGTAAAATATTTTTTTTTTTCGTTTCATTCATTTCGCACTTTGATTATTATTATTGAATATTGTAGAAACATAAAAACATGTCATCATTACAGGATTTTGTTACAATTGGGAAAGATGCAGGTTTGACAGGAGCAGATCTTATATCGTGGTCGGAGAAACAATTTACAGATTTTCAAGCTCACGAAAGGAACGAAAGAGTTGCGATTAGACAATTGGAAAAGGATCGACTAGATGAACAAGAGAGACAAAGAGTATTTGAGAAGGAAAAAATGGCTATGGAAAATGACAGAATTGCAGCTCAAATTGCAGCAGATAAAGAGAGGATAGCCGCAGAAAATGACAGAATTGCAGCTCAAATTGCAGCAGATAAAGAGAGGATAGCCGCAGAAAATGACAGAATTGCAGCTCAATTGGTTGCTGATAAGGAAAGGATGGCATTGCAAATCGCTGCAGATAAGGAAAAACTAGATAGAGAAGCACAATTAAGAGAAAAAGAGATGGCTTTTAATCTTGAGAAATTGAATACAGAAAAGCTTCTGAAGGAAAAAGAATTGGAGAATAACTTCAAAATGAAACAATACGAGAAGGACAAGGATGAACAGATTGCTAGAAACAAAGTGGAGGCACAATCCACAGATGCCATTAAGAAATATAATGGGGTGATAAAGGCATACTCCAACTCCGATTCCGTCTCTGCATGGCTAACTAATTTTGAGCTAATCTTGAGACACTATGGAGTTGCGGAGACCGAATGGGCAGTTTTGCTGCATAGGCACTTAAGTGGTGAACCTTTGCAGGTTGTAGAACTGATCCCAGATGAGTTACGTAGTGATTACTCATACATTCGAAAGAGACTGCTGTCTCATTTTTGTCTTGACGAATTTGGCCTTCGTGCATCATTCAAAAATCTTATTCCTAAAGCAGGACAGACGTTCCTTGACTTCTCCTCTTTGACTCAATTAACATTCGATAAATGGGCTCGATCAGCCAATGTTACTGATGACTACAAGAAGCTACGGGACTTGATTGTTAGAGACAGACTGATCTCGGCGGTTCTTCCATCTATGTCTACCTTTCTTATTGAACAGAAATGTTCGAGTATACAGCAGATGGATGAAAAGGGAGAGTCTTTCTTCGACGCCCACAAAGACATATTTAATAATAGTTTTTCCCCATTGGTGGAGACAAACGCATGTGATAGATTCCCTCATAAATCAAGGATGCAGGGATACAAAACACAACAACAGTCTGGGGGACAACATCAAAGGAGGGAAAAGCAACAACAACCAAAGTATCAACCTTATGTTAAACACGAGAAAAAGGGTGTGTGGACAACTTGTGAATACTGTGGTTTTACCCACGGCTCAAATCAAATGTGTGACAAACATCCGCAGTTTGACAGTTACATAAAGAAATTAGCACTTAGAAATAGAGACAGATTTAACACCTATCAAAGACAAACACAATGCTTTAAATGTAAAAGTTTTGGACATAGGTTTTTAGCTTGTCCGTTAAGACAACTGTATAAAGAAGCAAACATAGGGATGCTAACATCTAGTAGTGACAGCGACTCGGACGAGACTAGTCATGCAAATACGGTAGAAGTAGAATATTCTCCCATCGACCCAATGTGTGATACATGCAAGATCTTTCACAAAGAGGGCAACTTGACGTGTGGTCATAAAATACATGTGCAGGAAGCTAATGCGGTACAAATTACCAATGGATCACTGATCGTACAACACGCCATATTGAATGGAAAGAAATGTAGCTTAGTACGCGATTCCGGGTCGAGTATAGTGGGAATACATAAAAAGCTAATTAATGAAACCGACTATACTGGAGAGCATGTGACCTGTAGAACTTTTGGAGGTAGAAGAGAAAGGTTTCCAGTTGCCTGGGCTGATATAAACTGCCCATATTTTTCTAGGAAAATAAAGGTAGCTGCGCTGCCCGACCCATTTGTGGATGTCTTTATTGGAAATATCCCTGAATTATGTGATGTTTCGTGTGAGGACATAACAGAATGGTAAAGGAAGCATATTGTAGCAAATACTGTTAATAATACACTCATGATGGTCTGGTTTCAAACACATACATGTCAAATCCAGTTATGGTGGAACCTAAAGATAATAAGACAGTTCAAGCCGCAGCAATAACGCTGCAACAGGACATCATACAAGTGGATAGAAAACCACGGACATATGACATATCAGTGACAGTTCCGTCTTGTAATCCGAAGAATATGTGTATGAAAACAGATACTTCATTTGATTTAGTCGATACTTTCTTCTGGTTGATTTCCTTTTTATCTATCATAACAAACAAAGTAATAAAATGTATAGCTAAGGTTACAGGGAGTGTGATTAATATGGTACAATATGGGGTACGCCGGAAGGTGAGCCATATTATAGGTATATATGATGATTCTGTACAATGTATTCTAACAACCTGCCTGACGACACGGTATGACGAATCTGAGAGTCCTTTGCAGGAAGCACATTCAATGATCAGTCCTAAGATCATTTTCGGAGCAAATAATGGTGTTGTGGTGGATGGTACCTGTTTACTGTCTGTCGTGTACATTCTTCCACAAGGTTGTAGGAAAATACTACATCTTGTCTTGTACTCTGGGAGAAAGGTATACGAATCACACAAACGCTATGAAATTACTTTATCGTTGGTAAATTCTGGTCAGAAATTGGTTAAATATCTGTTAGGAAGAAAATTCTTGGTCATCTCAAAGTGAATTTTACTAGCCGTAAATAAAACATGTAGCGTCATTGTGATTGTATTGTCATCATAAATATTGTTATAAGTGGAGTGTACTGTATTTGTATTATTGTCTGGTTCATATTATCAATCATTTTTTTTTTTATAAGCAATTATCTTTATCTAAAACCTAGGCTCAAATAGACTGGGTAAGAGCGAGCATGGCGAAATTTATATAGTTGGATGGATCATATCTGAGATGGCGGAGGATTCTATACACATGACCGCGCCAGTAGCGCCTTTCTGTTTATAGGAATTCTTATACCTTCTTTTTGTTTTCAGAAGTATCCGTTATCATTCTACATTTATTATTTAAAGACATCACAAACGTATCAGCCATAATACTGAAATAGTACATCATCGTACATTCCTAGACAGATGGTTTGTTTTGTCGCATTCGGATGTTTGATTTTACGATAAAGACAAATAAAACTGAATTTGCATTTTAGGAATTTAATTTTTAGAACATAAAATAATCTAGCTGATCTACTCAGTAGACTATAAATAAACTATGAAAGTTTTATGTATATATAATATATATATATATATATATATATATATATATATATATATATATATATATATATATATGTATGTATGTTTTCTGTTTTATTTTTTTTTAGTGTAACATTACGGTAGGATGACTGTGGCTAAGTCTGAAATACCACAGATAAATATATAATTTTTTTTTTAAAAAGAAAGTATAGACGTAACTTAGTCACTTGTTGTTATTATTATTTCAGAGAAACAGGTGAAAAGTTTCACGTGGCATAACCGATGTGTGTGGCTTCATTCTGTCACAAGCCAATATGAGAAACAGGTGAAAAGTTTCACGTGGCATAACCGATGTGTGTGGCTTCATTCTGTCACAAGCCAATATGAGAAACAGGTGAAAAGGTTCACGTGGCATAACCGATGTGTGTGGCTTCATTCTGTCACAAGCCAATATGGTAGTATCGGTGGTGGTTTATAGATAATTTTAATTGTGTTAGTATAAGAAAATTATGAACAAATTCATGATTTTGGGTATTTTTAATATAGGACATAAACTCGAGGACAGAGTCTGTGCGAATCTCCGATCAAATTATTTAAGATACATGTTTCATAAATGAATATGTTTATTGTTTTAATGTTATGTTTATATATTTTGTTTTTTAAGTATTATGAGGATTGATATTTGTTATTTTAATTATCCAGACATTGATGTGTTGTAGTTCGTAATGTCAGTAGTATGTGCTGTGTTAACTATTGATCATCATACATATCATTTTCACGATGGATGAAGGAAGAGAAAGGAATGAAAGAAAATTAATAGACACAAACATATAGTAAACACTACACATTATAGGATACATAGATACATATAACAAATGAACAACACACTATAGCTATATAACACAGTGATATGGAGAATAGTTTTCCCTATCGACATGCTATAGCGAAAAGAAATGAGGGTGTGCCAGGTCGACGTGCAGTTGTGGGGATATATGTATTCACGTCAGGGACAATAAGTTGTCGACTACGGATCATGTGATCGTTGGGTATGCAACACTGGATGGTGTTTTTATTTAACTGACGGCACTCGGGGATATAAAGACCGTTAGTAGTTTTAGGGTGTCAACATATATACGCGATAACAGATCTTAGTATATGAACTGGCGGTGTTTGAGCCTTAGTTTAGTTACAAGTAGTCGGGCATGTTAACGCGATAACATCTCAGGGATCATTTATAGAATGTAGAGGTGGCGGTGTTCGGGACCTGTATTTTAGTCCGGTGTTCAATATCCCACGATCTAGATTGGTTCACGTTGACAAACTAAGTTCCAAGGACGGTGAATGCGTTGTCTATCACAATAGGATGTAATTTACGTCGTGGAAATCATTTGCTTGCATGTCAAGATAACATAGAAAATGGTCTAACGATCATTTTCATTGTAGAGGGGGCAAAGCTGTCATGTAGTAAATGACAGTGAGGCAGGCAATTGATGAGTTAGCGCATCAAAGAAGAAGATAAAGGGTGTCACAAATGGTGAACATTGTGACACCAACATTGAACGCAATTTAGACGTCATGATAGGACGTCACCTAACGCCATAACGGCTTAAGCATTAGTTGGTGTGCCAGCGGACAAGGCGATCGGATGTGCTTTCAATACCAGTCTCGGGAGTCGAATCGTGACTGAAGTTCATAAGTCACTAAAGGCAGCGCTAGCTGTTGGAGTTCGAGTATGGTGAGCTCCAGTTGAAGGTAGGAGCAATATATTGGATTTGCATGATACACTAGACGGCTGGCCTTGTTCCCAACACTTTCACTGGTCTGTGGAGATGATTTCTGATTGAAGAGCGGGAGTGCCTGGAGAGAGAGAATGACTGAAGTCGGCATCAATCCCACACTCATCACCGTAGTCTACGATCAGCTGTAAGAAATACATTGCAGTTCATTCCTTCAGTATATGCGTTGAGTCGTTGTTGTGGAATTCAGATGGTTACCATGTCCTGTGTCATAATGCCTCAATATATGCTGTCATGTACCCCTGATGCCCAGAGCCACATAGAGCTTGAGGTGAGCTCACTAAATTATAGAGCCTGAACTCGTATCATTGTAGAGGAAGCAAGCCCACCTCTTGACATTGACAATATGTTTGTTCAAAGAGAACCATGTCACTGCTGCCTTCGTTGGGTTGACCGTTGCACCAGCTTCAATATACCACGTACTAATGTGATTGAGTTCTGTTTGTAGTTTCACAGCAACCCGATCTCTATCCTTGCCCTGACGATACACTAACACATCGTTGGTATACGACAATGTCCTACCCGGTCCTGTGATCTGCTCACCGGTGATTCTCACAGTGTATGCATTGAACAGCACCTGAGATAATGGTGATCGAAAGAGAAATAGAGAGAGAGAGAGAGAGAGAGAGAGAGAGAGAGAGAAGAGAGAGAGAGAGGGAGAGAGAGGTAGGAAGAGAGAGACGGAGAAAGAGAGAAAGAGAGGGAGAGAGAGATAGAGATAGAGAGAGAGAGAGAGAGAGAGAGAGAGAGAGAGAGAGAGAGAGAGAGAGAGAGAGAGAGAGAGAGAGAGAGAGAGAGTAATCAGTCACAGCACCTGCCACAACATATCCACTAGACCAGTGGTTCTCAACCTTTTTTGGCCCATTCCCCCTTCACCATATTTTCAGAACGTCATTCCCCCCTTCCTATCAAAAATTTAGCCTGTGCCCCCCCTTCGCCATATTTTCAGAACGTCATTCCCCCCTTTCATATTTCCTACCTAAAAATACCCCCACCCCTACTCAGTATACGTAAAAATTGAAGGTAAATATGTTACAACAGGTCTAGACATCCACATAAAACGTGATTTGTAGGTCTACTTACTTTATACAATGAATTTTAGAAGGAATGAGACGTGCATAACTGTAAAGTATGAAGGGAAAAGCAATATCAAGTAATCGGTTCTTGTAATTAACTGCGATCTTGAAATGATCTTCATTCCCCCCCCCCCCCCCCCCCCCCCCCCACTTTAAAACCATAAAATTCCCCCCTGGGGGTGGGGGAGGGGAATTCCCCAACGGTTGAGAACCACTGCTCTTGAAATTACATTTAATAATAACACCCCATCAAGGGACATGGCAGACATGCGGGGCTCGTCACAACTGAATCCAACATAATACCAAGGAATCAGCAACGGGTCATCATTACTACACATAAAATTAATAGCTAACCGTTCTTGACTCACATATTGTGTTCTAATAATATCCCACCTGTCTGATGTCTGCAGTAAGGCTGTACCGGAAACGATTTTGTGTATACCTAAACTAAAGCATGAGTGTCTGAAATGTAGCTGTATGGTGATTTGTTATGCTAATGTTTCTGTATATATGTTTGTTTCTTGTAGTAGTATAAAGTCTGGTTTGTGTTTGGATATGAGTGTGATGATCGTTTGTAATTTTGTACGTATACCTCTAGATCAATTTGCACAGCAAGTCGCTTTCCAAGATGGACACGTCTAGGCTAGCAAGTTTTCCAGTAACAAATGTTTATACAAGAGAATCATCTTGAACCTTGTTCTTGTCACTTGCGACGGTGTCCTCGAAGAGAATGTATTTTGTGCTGTGTATGTCTTATTCGTCTTGTACTTGTTTATCCTCTTGTTCTTCTTGTTCGTTTTCCTTTGTCTTGTGATCTTCTGGAATGTCTTTGGTACTTTCTTAATTTTTCGGTATGGATTCAGTTGGTGAAAGATCGTCTGTGACAGTCTCTAAACTGTCTAGTGACTGCATTAGTCTTCTGTCTGCACGTTTTCTCTTCTTTGGATTGCTGACGATATGAAAATCGCCAGTCTTAATTTTTGGATTGTTTTCTTGTGTGTTTCTGTCTTGATGTGTGTTTATTTGACTATTGAAAGTTGGTGTCACTTCCTTTTTCTTATGTGGAGGAACTTCTGGCACGAGCATGACTTTGTACACCAATTGTTGCTGCTGGTGTTATCGGTGGTCGTCTGCTAGGACATGTATTTGCCCATTGGTTATCTTGACCACACGTAGGGCAACTGGCCTTTCTCTCCGGCATCGTAATCAATACTCTGTGCAGGTGTGCATCATTTTGCTGCTCCAACAGCATCATTTTGCTGGTTTGTCCTTGTACTTTTGTCCTGGCAGTTCTGTTCTCAAGGTAGTGGCTGATCCATTTGTACATTTTCCCACAAACATGCATTTTTTGCAGTTTTACTTTCAGTCCTTCCTTCCATACTTTATCAAATGCTTTTTCTAAATCTATCCAGACCGCTAGT
Source organism: Cepaea nemoralis (assembly GCA_014155875.1). NCBI lineage: Eukaryota > Metazoa > Mollusca > Gastropoda > Stylommatophora > Helicidae > Cepaea > Cepaea nemoralis. Next base: position 75,215 of record JACEFZ010004955.1, on the reverse strand, counting down.
GTGTGCTTTTTCTCTTGGAAGGCATCCTCTACTTCCTGAGCTATATAGGTTATTTGATCTTCAGTGGATCTGTACTTTCTGAATCCTGCTTGGTGAGGTGTTAAGAGTTGGTTTTCTTCCAGATGCCATGTTAGCCTGCCATTGATAATGCGTTCCATTAATTTTCCTACACAGCTAAGAAGACTGATAGGTCGATAGCCATTTGGTTCTTCCAGGTCTTTTCCTTTCTTTGGGACTGGTATTAGTATAGCTTCCTTCCATGCCTGTGGGACTATTCCCCTCTTCCTGCTGTAATTTAGGACTGCTAGTAGTTTCTTTTTTGCCTTAGTGCCTAGTCCTATTAGCATTTCATTTGTGATTCCATCCTTTCCTGGTGATGTCTTCTTTTTTAGGGTATTCATTGCCTGTTCCATTTCTTCCATTGTTAGATTTGCCATCATATATTCTGCTGCTGTCTCTGTATATCTATGATGTATCTGTTTATCTTTGATTGCTTTCTTCTGTTCGGCTGTAATATCAATGTGGTTTGCACTGGCATAGTGTTCCATTAGTGCATTTGCAGCCTTTTTTCCTGTAAGCAAGGCATTTCCTTGTTTAATTGTTATTTGTTTGTTTCTAGGTCCTTCATTGTTCATGGCTTTCACTAGTTTCCATAGTTTGTTTCCATCCCTGTCAAAATTCAGGTTTTCTGTTTTTTTCCTCCAACAATCTCTTGTTGTTTGATTTACTGTTCTTTTATATTTTGCTGAGATGGCTTTGACAGAGATGTTTGCTTCAGTTGTTTGTTCTCTCTCTGCGGTCTTCCTAGCATCTTCAACTTTGTCCTCCAAAATTTGTAGTTCCTCAGTCCAGTATGGTTTGTAATTTTTCCTCGCCCCTCTTGGAATAGACTCAGTGGCCGCCTGTATTATTGCTCTGTTTAGACTTTCCACCATTTGCTTCATGTTGCCATATCGTGTATTTATGTTTTCACAATATTTGTCTGTTAGTATGGAAAATCTGTCCCAATCTGCTCGTTTGTATTTCCAGCGGGGCAAAGGCTTTTGCTCCTGTGGAACATACTCCATATTTATTACAAGCTTGATTGGTCTGTGGTCACTACCTGCTAATTGGTCAAGCACATGGCGATCGATGTTGTGGAGGATGTCTCCTGTGCAGAAAGCTAAGTCTGGAGTAGAAGTGGTAATCCATCTTCTGGAGTAGAAGCTCGGTGTGTCATCCGCTTTGTTGAGCAGATGGAGATTTGAGTCTATTTCCCAGTCCTCCACTTCATCTCCTCTTTTGTAAGTATCTGGGTATCCCCATCTTTCTGAACGGCTATTAAAGTATCCGACAACAATGCAATTTGTGTAAGTTATTTTCGTGTAATTTCCGTTTGGTTGTCAGAGATCACAGATACTTCGCTGCAAGGTATTGTATTTCGTGTAAGTATTACAACTCCTCCTTTGTGTCCTTCGCGGTCGAAACGTGTGGCCTGATATCCCTCGACTGAAAATGTGCGATTGGCGTTGAGGTGTGTCTCTTGAATGCATGTCACATCTATTCTATCTTTATGAAGACGCTGTGTTAGGGAGGCTTTCTTGTTATAAACTCCTTCGGCATTCCATTGTAGTATGTTGAGTGTCCGGGGTGTTTGGTCAATAGCTCTTAACCTACTCCTCTGTGCCTTGACTCCACAGCACAGGGGAAGGTGACCACCAGTAGTCATGGGTGGATCCTCTCGGGGCAGGGGGCCCGGTACTATCACCGCCTGATGGGACTTCACGAGATTAGCACCATAACGATTAATTTTCATCTGTGGCATCATGAAATGATAAAGTTACGTTGCACTTCTTTGTCAAGCCTGTGGCTCAGTACATCCGATTTCGACAAGCATTTGTTCGGGATGCTTTCCCTAGCCTTTGACTGTCCCCAGTCTACCTACAAGGCAGCAGGTTTGTATGTCTCTTCGTCTGGTCCCTCGCCCTTGACCTGTCCGACATGGGTGACCCTACCAGTAGCTGTGCTACCGTCGGCATAGCTCTTGGGGTCATTGGAACGCGCAAGCCCCTCTACCTCGTCAAGGTGGACGCACGGCAGAGGGGGGTAATGGGTATGATGGGTATTGGGTATGATGGGTAATGGGCATGATGGGTAATGGGTATGATGGGTAATGGGTATGATGGGTCCTTTCAGGACCCATCCCCCACTGGTCCAAGTCTGACACCCAGCTCGTGCCTGTGACTCCTAGTAGCTGTCAGCATGCGACAGCGGCCACCCCCCGGGCAACAGCTGTGAGAGGCTGGCTAAACCAGGCATGGGTATCCGATTTGGTGTCAAACCAAGAGGTAAACTAGGGTATGCCTACCCAGCATGTGAAGACCGGATTCGGCAGACTGCGCGGAAGAAATCATTCCTGATTCAACGGGCAAGACGGCGTTTACCTGCAAAGCGTTGTGGAACGTAATGAGCACGGCAAGGCACGTAGAGCGCCCTGGTCATCCACTGCACCTGTATTCGTCTCCAGTTGTCTCGACTTGTCTTGCCACTGGATTCAGATGGACTCAGGCGAGAGAGTGAGGTCGACGAATTGCGCAACTCTTCCTCACTTTAATCCAAGTCATCGCGCAAGTCATTCTTCATCCAACGTCACTTATCACCTTCAAGCCCTGTGGCGATGGGCGAGAGGCAAAGCGGCAGGCGTGGGTACGCTGGCAGCCGTAGTCGCAGACCTGCACACAGGCGGCTCAGGCCATATGGTCGTCTTCTACTGACCGGAGCAGCAGTGGGATTCGGCAGCCCCCTGAGCGACTGAGCAGCCCTCTATAGGAACACACTGCTCACCTCCATAGCATGAGGAAGGGGCTAGAAAAGGTGCCCTAAACATTGTCTGCTTCATCACTACCTAACCAGCTAGCCGCGGTTGGTGGGTACCCTAACTGCGGTCGACATACAAAGAAAGATAAAACAAGCAAAGCTAAAAGAGTAAACCATATTCCCTTAACAATTGGAACTTGGAATGTACGCACCCTACTTGACAGAGACGTCGCGTCGGGTCCAGAGAGACGAACAGCACTGATTGGGAGAGAGCTGGGCAGGTACAACATCGACATTGCAGCCTTGAGCGAGACACGACTTGCAGAAGAAGGCCAAATCTGTGAAATTGGTGCCGGCTACACATTTTTCTGGAGTGTAAGGAAAAGCGAGGAAAGACGCCAATCCGGTGTGGGATCTGCCATTAAGTCAGCCCTGGTCGGCAAATTAGCTGGATTTCCAAAGGCTATAAACGACAGGCTCATGACCATGAAGTTGCCTCTGCTGAATGGAAAGAAGCACGCAACAATTGTGAGTGTCTACGCACCAACTATGACCAACGAAGATGATGTCAAGAACAAGTTCTATGAGGACCTGCACAATGTATTAACATCTGTTCCCAAAGGAGACAAACTTATACTCCTTGGGGATTTCAATGCCAGAGTAGGCACGGACACCACCTCTTGGAGTGGCATTATTGGAAAGCATGGAGTCGGAAATTGTAACAGCAATGGACTCCACCTCCTTCAGACATGTGACGAACATGATCTCCTGATTACGAACACAATTGTCCGTCTCCCCATGAGAAATAGGACATCGTGGATGCACCCTCGCTCGAAACACTGGCACCTCATTGACTATGTCATCGTCAGGAGGAGTGACAGACAAGACGTTCGAGTGACAAAATCCATGTGTGGTGCCGAATGTTGGACAGACCATCGTCTCATTGTCTCGAAAATGAACATCCACATCAGGCCACCACGGCGTCCTCAAGGGGCTAAAATGCAAACAAAGCTAAATGTCATCCGCCTAAACAGCAAGAAAATGCAGCAGTCATTTGAAAATATGCTGGAAGACCGCCTCAAGCCCAATGCTGAAGCTAAACAGGATACAGAAACAGTATGGAGAGCCCTAAAGGACACCATTTACAATACTGCTATGGAAAACCTGGGGCCAGCCCTCCGAAAGCATAAAGACTGGTTTGATGAAAATTCCGAAGACATCAACCAATTGCTGGCCGAGAAACATCTTCTCCTCAAGGCACATTTGAATGACCCAAAGTCAACATCAAAAAAAGATGCTTTCAAGAGCATTCAGAGAGTAGTGCAGCAGAAACTTCGGCACATGCGGGACTCCTGGCTGAGCAGCAAAGCTGATGAAATTCAGGGCTTTGCTGACAGACATGATATGAAAAACTTCTACGACTCACTGAAAGCGGTCTATGGTCCTTCATCACCAGGCATAGTTCCCCTCCTCAGTGCAGACGGGGGAACATTGTTCACCGATAAGAAAGAAATCCTCCAACGCTGGGCAGAGCATTTCAGCAAAATCTTAAACGCAACTTCCTTCTTCGATGATGAAACCATCAACTGCCTTCCTCAAGTTCCCACCAATGAGACACTTGATGACCTGCCAACCATAGTGGAAATAAACAAAGCCATCCAGCAACTCTCCAGCGGCAAGGCACCTGGTCCTGACTCCATCCCAGCAGAGATATACAAGGCAGGTGGGCCGGTCCTAACAGAGCAGCTTCACCAAGTCTTCACAAACATATGAATGAACGAGACCATGCCACAAGATTTTAAGGACGCGTCAATAGTCTACCTTTACAAACGTAAAGGAAACCGCCAATCCTGTGACAACCACCGAGGCATCTCCTTGCTTTCAATTGCAGGGAAGATACTCGCCAGAATTCTTCTCAATCGCCTCACAGCCCATCTCGATCAAGGTCTTCTTCCTGAGAGTCAATGTGGCTTCAGAAAAGAACGTGGAACTGTTGACATGATTTTCGCTGCAAGGCAGCTGCAAGAGAAATGTCAGGAACAGAACTGCGAAATGTTCTCCACTTTCATTGACCTTACCAAGGCTTTTGATACAGTCAGCAGAGAAGGACTGTGGAAGATCATGGCAAAATATGGCTGTCCACGAAAGTTTGTCCAAATAGTGCGGCTATTTCATGACGGCATGCAGGCAAGAGTACAGGAAAATGGTGAACTGTCTGAACCCTTTCCTGTCACCAATGGAGTGAAGCAAGGATGTGTCCTGGCACCAACACTGTTCAGCCTCATGTTTTCAGCCATGTTGATGAATGCCTTCGAGAACGACGACATTGGAATAGACATCAACTACCGTATGGATGGAAAGTTATTCAATCTCAGAAGGCTGAAAGCTAAAACCAAAATTAACAGCGGCACCGTCAGAGAGCTCCTGTTTGCTGATGATTGCGCTCTATACGCCAACTCAGAGACGGACATGCAACATAATGTTTCAGCTTTCTCACATGCCTGTGCCAACTTTGGGCTCAATATCAACTTGGAGAAGACTGTAGTTATGTACCAGCCAGCTCCAGGGAATAATCACACTGCCGAATATCAAAGTGAATGATCATAGACTAAGTGTTGTGGACAAATTCACCTATCTTGGCAGCACAGTGTTCACAAGCTGCCACAATCGATGACGAAGTGAATGCAAGAATCTCCAAGGCCAGTGCAGCCTTTGGCAGACTGTACAAGAATGTATGGGACAGAACTGGAATAAGCCTGCAAACAAATCTAAAAGTCTACAAAGCAGTTGTATTATCCACACTGCTATATGCTTGTGAAACCTGGACTGTTTATCAGCGACACGCTAGGAAATTATACCACTTCCACACAGTCTGCCTAAGGAAGCTCCTGAAGATTAAATGGCAAGACAAGATTCCAGACACTGAAGTCCTAGAAAGAGCATCCATGCCCAGTATCCACACTCTACTGATGAAGAATCAGATTCGATGGGCTGGTCACTTGACTCGCATGCCAGATCACAGGCTCCCTAAAAGAATTTTCTACAGCGAACTGCGTTGTGGTAAACGCTCCCAAGGTGGCCAGAGGAAACGTTTTAAAGACACTCTGAAAATTTCATTGAATGCTTTTGGAATTCATCATGACACCTGGGAGGCTGCAGCCAGAGACCGAAATTCGTGGCGTGCATCATTGCACAAAGGTGCAGTCATATGTGAGGCAACCAGGACTGCAAGAGCTGTGAAGAAAAGGCAGGACAGAAAAACCACTGCAGGAAATCCTCCTCCAGAGACGTCAAGCATTCTTTGCCCACATTGTCAAAGAACATTTCGAGCCAAAATAGGCCTTATCAGCCATCTTAGAACCCACGGCTCCACACCTTCAACCCCACTGGATGAAATGAATGGTCATCATCATTCTTGATGGACAAACAACATGATGGGTAATGGGTATGTCTGTCCTGTACTACTGACTTCACTTCTGCATTCATCTTCAACAACAGGTCATGGTATGATGGGTAATGGGTATGATGGGTAATGGGTATGATGGGTAATGGGTATGATGGGTAATGGGTATGATGGGTAATGGGTATGATGGGTAATGGGTATGTCTGTCCTGTACTACTGACTTCACTTCTGCATTCATCTTCAACAACAGGTCATGGTATGATGGGTAATGGGTATGATGGTAATGGGTATGATGGGTAATGGGTATGTTTCTTGAGGTGTTTGTTTCTTCTCTCGCTTTGAACTAGAGTGTAGTCCACGCTGGGCTAATGTTTGCATGTGGGTGAGCTTTCCCTATTACCAGTGTCTGTCACCATCAGGCAAACCCACTCTGATTTCTGGGGTACTTGTAATTTGCGTTCCCTGGTTCAAGGACAAGAAGTCAACATTTTGGTCCATCTGATCGGTGTAGTGGTTGAAGCCACTACCTTGGACAACTATTCAATGATCTTAGTCCTGGGAGCTCTGGATAAACTCTGCTGATGATATTCCTCCATCTCACAGTCTCTGTACTATTGAATATCACTCTTAAAAAAAAGTGGAGGTCAAAATGGCTGAAAGGTTAACAGCGATCGCTCTTAAACTTCCAGTGTTCTGATGACTAAATAGAGGGTTCAACCCCTACACCGGTCATTTTGACTGAAATGTTGATTTCTCATCCTTGTCTTGGGGACATAAATTACAAGTACTTCAGAGGTCAGAGTGGGTTCCCCTGGCAGGGGACACCTGGTAATAGGGAAAGCTAATCTACATGCAAAAATCAGTCCAGTTCACTGGAAGTAGTAGCACGTGCATGGACTATGGTTTAGTTAAAAGGAGGCGATCACAAACAGAACATGAAACAATGGGTTTAGAGTTGTCTCCACTTGACCACAATATGAATCACGGAGATCTATTACTGAAAATACTTGAGCACAAACAAAACATTAAAAAATGTGTTTAAATTTGTCTTGACTTGACCACAATATGAAGCATGGAGATCTATTACTGAAAATACTTGAGCACAAACAGAACATTAAAAAATGTGTTTAAAGTTGTCTTGACTTGACCACAATATGAAGCACGGAGATCTATTACTGAAAATACTGGAGCACAAACAGAACATTAAACAATGTGTTTAGAGTTGTCTCCACTTGACCACAATATGAAGCACGGAGATCTATTACTGAAAATACTGGAGCACAAACAGAACATTAAACAATGTGTTTAGAGTTGTCATTGACTTGACCACAATATGAAGCACGGAGATCTATTACTGAAAATACTGGAGCACAAACAGAACATTAAAAAATGTGTTTAAAGTTGTCCTTGACTTGACCACAATATGAAGCACGGAGATCTATTACTGAAAATACTGGAGCACAAACAGAACATGAAACAATGTGTTTAAAGTTGTCATTGACTTGACCACAATATGAAGCACGGAAGATCTATTACTGAAAATACTGCAGCACAAAATACAGGGCAGGAGAAAGGGGACATCCAAGGAATATCATAATCATCATGTGCCATGCCGATAAGCATGGGCAGTTATGTTTCGCCATCTCACACGTTGACCTGTCGTGGATCAGTCGGTGTTCTTGTCCTGATCATACCATGTTGACAAGCCATCCAGATGTTTACTTCTCTACTTTCCCCTTGTCCCCCCCCCCCCCCCCCCCTTTAATCTTGCTAGTTGTCACCAAGTTCTCCAATTTATTTATTCTCTATAACATGTCTAAAAATGTTGACTGTGTACATCTAATTTTTAATTTACGGTTTTCATTTGTTTCTTGTAGGACTTGGTCATTGGTTTTTCAGTATATTCATGGTATTCTTTGCATTTCCCTCAGAATCCATATTTCGACTGCTATTAGATACATTTCAGTTTGTCTGCTCATTGTCCACGCTTCACATCCATACAAAAGTACAGGTTCAATGTAGCGGAGCAGTTAGACTTGTGCAGAGTTATAATCACATTAAACCTGGAGTGGAGGGAGTGGCCAGCAGGGGCCACGGAAGTGGAAATCCAGCAACTAATTCAGGATAATGCTCGCTCGGGTGATGTGATTAACTACACAGATGGTTAGGTGTTGAGAGGTAGTAGAAGTGCCTGAGGGTTCTTGGCAAAGGCTAATGGTCGACGTTTGGTGCAGGAGAGCCTGGCATATGCTACCACAACATCTAGCTTACGAATGGAGGTGGAGGCAGTCAGTGCAGCTCTCCGCTGGATGGAGAATACGATACACGCACACATCGTGATTGTGACTGACTCAGAAAGCATGCTGAGTAGGGTGAGGACAGGCAAGCTTCGTGCAGTGGCTTGCTTCGCTTCGGACAAATAGCTAGTGCACTTACATATCAACTATCACCCCTACTGAAACTTCCAAATATACCCATGTCCGCCAAACGACAGATAATAAACAGCATATTCACACCAACTCTATGTTACCAATCTCAAAACTGGACTTTATCCAAATTACATCTTCGCAAAATCAACACCTACGAAATGAGATGCCTGAGGAGAGCTGCCAACTTAACAATCCGAGACCGAGTAAGAAATGCTATTATCAGACAGACTGTGGGATCAACACCTTGTGCCACATTTATTGAAAGACAGAAGATCAAGTCGTTTGGCCATGTCGTTAGAATGCAACACCAACAACTACCATCACTGGCCTTACATCAAAGATCATCTGCGACGAGATCACGAGGACGTCCAAGAAGAAAATGGATTGACGACATCAAAGACATTGTACAACCACACGGAATGACACAATCCAGTGCCGCCCACCGGTCGCTGGAACGCAAATTATTCCTCCCCACGACGCTTGACGGCAGAAGTGGAAGATGATGATGATGATGATGATGATGATGATGATGATGATGATGATGATGATGATGATGATGATGATGATGTTGATGATTACTGACTCTGGGGCTGCGGCGAAATCGACACCAGTTTTCATTGTTAGTGCCTTAACTGGTCCAGGTGGTGTGCCTTCTGGGGGAACCATCAACCTGCATAGTTTCGAGGTTCCCACTGGGTGGTACTTTCACCTGTCAACAGAAGGGCAGAAAGCCGTGTATGACAAGTTACACGGTAAAATGTTCTCTTTACCAAGTTTAGGATTAGACATATCACTACACAATCTAGAGAAAGAAAGAGACAGGCTGACCATACACTGGTTGCCTATCACGATTACTCCTGAAGGAGTTTACAGAAAACGGTTGCACTGTGTTACAGGGGAGGATAAAGCTGAGGTCTTCAGGCTTAACAATGGGGCTGGTAAGTGGGGTGCACTCTGCAACCCAAAAAGTAAGTGCCCCATTACATATGAATCTACACACCAGGCATTACTAACAATAATCACAGAGTATTGATTACGATGCCGGGGAGAATGATCAATTGCCATCCGTCTGGTCAAGATAACCACAAATAAATGTCCTAGCAAAGGACCACCGATAACACCAGCAACAGCAACAATTGGTGTACACAGTCATGAAGATTTCTCCCCTCATCGTGCGAGAAGTTCATCCACTTAAAAAAAAAAAAATCGGAACTGACACCAACTTTCAATAGTCAAATCAACACACATCAAGACAGAAACACACAAGAAAACAATCCAAAAAATAAAGACTGTCGGTTTTCAAATCGTCAGCAATCCAAAGAAGAGACAACGGGCAGACAGAAGACTAATGCATCCAACTAGACATAAAATGCAGACCAAAACAAAACAAAAAATCCGGCTGCTGTGCGGGAGGAAGTACAGGCTTTTATCTTCAATAATTCTTTAGAGGATGATGCTGTCATTTACACAGTTGGATCGGTTGTTCGACGAGTGAGAAGTTTATGGACCTTTACGACTCAAGCTTGGGGGGGGGGGGGGGGAATTGTGAATTAAGATTATGGTGCTTTTGCCTTGACAACAACTAATCTGACAATGTAAGTCATGGCAGTAAGTAAAGTAATTACTTGGTTCTAGAGACAGACCTTCTCTCGGGCATGTTTCCCTAGTGACTCAATGAGTAAGCTCAGGAAGATAGCGATGGGGTGGGCTCGAGACACAGACCTTCTCTCGGGCATGTTTCCCTAGTGACTCAATGAGTAAGCTCAGGAAGATAGCGATGGGGTGGGCCAGAAGACAGTGGTTGGCGTCTACGAGGCGGTCACGGCTGGCAAAGATTAGTTTCATTTTCATGCCGGGGCATGCGGGTGTCCAAGAAAATGAGCAGGTTGACAGACTTGCAGGTAAGGCTACTATTGAGGGAGGACGAGCCATTGACCAGGCTGATATACTGAATGCTCTATGACAGTAGTTCTCAACCGGTGGGACATTTTAGGGTTTCCGTTGTGGGGGGGGGGGGGGGTTAAGATTATTTCAAGATCGCGTTAATACAAGAACCGATTACTTGATATTGTTTTTCCCTTCATACTTTGCAGTTCTGTACGTCTCACCCTTCTGGAATTCATTTTATAGCGTAAGTAAACCAGCAAATCACGTTTTATTAGACGTATAGACTTTTTCTAGGATGTGCTATTATATTTAGCTTCTATTATTACGTATTCTGTCTAGGGTCGGGGGGATTTTTAAGGAGAAAATGCGAAAAGGGGAGGATGACGTTATGAAAATATGATGAAGGCGGCACGGGTTAACAAAAAAGGTTGAGAACCACTGCTCTACGAGAAGTAAGTCGTTGGCAGGAACCAAGTGAAGACTGTAAATCTACATCCATGGTCAGACTGCGAGAACAGCAAATTAAAAGAGGTGTGGCCAAACAAGAACACTATGCAGGAACCAAAGAAGATTAATAAACTAACACAGAACTGTTGTCGTGAACCGCTACACGCTGCGGGATTTACTGAGGAGGGGATCTGCAAACATCAGCCAGGTGAGATATTATTAGGACACCCACGGATGACCAGGGACGAATCTGCATATTTTTGTTTAATTCGCATGTCCTTTACAGGAATGGCTCTCGTCGCTTCAGAGGTCACAGATTGTGAGAGGTGTATGGATATTTTGCCCTGGCCATGCGGGGGTACGGGGGAATGAAAAGGCTGATAGACTAGCAGGGAATGCACCTCTTGGTGATAGTTTGCCTATGGACAAGGGGGAGGTGGTTGTGCGCTTGTGGGACCGGGTGGAGAAGGTGGAGGAACAGATTGAGAACACATATGTGGAAAGAATGAGATTGCGGGGGATCGGCAGTAGCTCTGGAAGAATCTAAAATCTGAGAGGGAAGACCAGGAGAACTTTTAATCAGATAGCGGTGGGAACGATTAGTAGTATGACTTTTCGCTGGCTGTTGAACGAGGGGATGGAGCACGTATGGGAATGTCCTGAGTGCGGTGATGTCGGTTCTTAACTCAACTCAACTCAACTTACAGGACAACGCTGTCAACATCAGCATCTTTCAGCTGATTGTTGATTTCTTGGCAAGATTATGCTCAGTAGTTTGCCATTGCTTTCTACATAATACAGTTAGAAAATATTATTATACATGCATACACCATTGTGAACATACATGCACCAAGAAATTACAATCATCAACCAATTTTTTACCAAAATTAGTCACTCTGCTCAAATATAATACATAAAAGAAACATAAAAATTCACAGATCACAAAGCAGTACTATCATACCCCAGTACATATATTACAAATACACGGCCCTCAAAACGATCACCACATTGGAAATTCATCAGGACTCTACTCCAACATACAGGTTATGTACAAAACATGACACACCTCATGCTCGTATAAACTAACAATACACACTTTCAAACAAAATACAAACGTTCTTGCTATCACTCATACACCCAGACCAACAGTGCAGTATTCAACACAGAAACACAAACCAAACATACACACTTCATTAGAGATATCATCACATACACCCACCAGACAGACTGTCTACCCTCCCTCTTGTCGCTGGACCAGGAGAAGGTTTTTGACAGAATGTCACACTAATATTCACACAAAGCACTAACACACTATAACATAGGACAGTATTATAGACAGTGGATACAAATCTTGTATACAAATTCTCAAAGTAAGGTACTGGTGAGTCATTTACTCACTGCCAGTTTCAGGATCACAAGATCTGTAATAAACGGGAGTCCACTATCACCAATCATGTATGTACTCACACCAGAACCACTCCTAGAAGCAATCAGTGAGGACACCAACATTAAAGGAACATTCATACATGAGTCTGGAGAGCGGAAACTAATTGCTTATGCAGATGACACCGATTTCTCCCCTACAACATACACATCCATTGTAAATATACTCCACAACTTCAGATAGTTTGGTGAAGAAATTGGGGTCAAAATACGCATACAGAAATTTAAAATACCGGGTCTGGAAAAGTGGAAGAATAAAGCGGATTTCACCCTGGATCTAACAGTCACAGACAACATAAAAATATATTGGATCACATTTCCATGCGATGCCAGACACACACACACAGAAACATGGCATTCACTGACAAAACCAATTACAGACATTCTACATAGATACAAATACAAGATTTCAACAATTTTTGGGAGAAGTGCAGTTGTAAGCAGTTCCATCATTCCTAAGATAATATATTTAGTAACAGTATTATATCCCCAAAACAAACAATCACAGACATAAGCAAACACATCAGCCATTTCACCTTCAGCAAAATAATTCACAGTATACAACACAAAACACGAATACAGGATACAAAACAAGGAGAACTGGCACTACAAGACTTATACACAAAAATACAAGCACTAAGAATCAACCATATAGGACACAACATCAATAATTAATGTGTAGGTAATTACACCATGCCGCGAATATAATAATATCACATGTGTATAAATGTTGCATTCGCAAAATGTAAAAAACACAAAACGCAGTGTGAAAAGACACACTGTTTTGTAGGCAAACAGAATATACTGTTTTGTAAATAAAACCACTTTAAAAGGAACACATACAATTGTTGAAAAATTCATCATGAATTCATCTTCGTGCCAGGTCATGCGGGAGTACAAGGAAATGAGCGGGCTGACAAGCTCGCAGGTGAGGCTACTGTGGAGGGCGGGCGCGCCATGGACCAGGCTGACATTCTGAATGCTCTACGAGAAGTGAGACTTTTGCAAGAACCAAGTGATGACTGTGAATCTACAACAATGGCAAGACTGCGAGAGCAGCAAATTAAAAGAGGGGTGGCCAAACAAGAACACTACGCAGGAAGCCAAAGAAGATTGATAAACCAACACAGAACTGGCGTCGTTAGCCGCTACACGCTGCGGGATTTGCTGAGGAGGGGATCCGAGCACTTATGGACTGGATGGTCCGATGTGCAACGAGGATGATCTGTCGACTAACTAACTAACTAACATACAATTGTAATAGTCGAAGGGACATAACAACATAACACTTATGTCAAGGAACATGAGGGTCAGCATGGCTGAATGGAAAAGAACGCATGTTCTTAAACATCCGGTGTGCTGATGCCGAGGTAAGGGCTTCAACCCCTACACCGGGCAGACGGACTAAAATGTTGACCTCTTGTCCTTGATTTGGGGATGTAAATTACAAGTTCCTCTGAAGTCGGAGTGGGTTCGCTTGATGGCGAAAACACTGGAATTAGGGAAAGCAAGCCCACATGGACTACTAGAAATAGTGTGTATGGACAACAATCAATCAATCAATCAATCAATCAATCAATCATGTGCCATGCCGGAAAGCGTGGGCGGTCGTGACTCGCCATTTCACTTGATCACCAGAGTCATGGATCAGCTCAGTGTTCCTGTCTCGTCCATGCCATGTGGCCAAGCCATCCAGGTATTTTCCTCTCGGTCTTCCTCTTGGTCTGTTTCCTTCGATCTTGTCAGTTGCCAATAAGTTCTCCAATCCATTTCTTCTCATAACATGTCCAAAAAATTTTGACTGTCTTCGTCTAATTTCTCTAATCAGTTTACGATTTTCATTTGTCTCCTGTAGTACTTGGTCATTGGTTTTTCTATCTGTCCATGGTACTCTTTGCATTTTCCTCAGAAACCACATTTCTGCAGCCATCAGATGTTTTTCAGCGTGGCTGCACATTGTCCAAGTTTCACATCCATACAAAAGAACAGGCTCTATGTACCCCCTTAACACTCTTATATGGACAAAGCCTGGGTTCAAAATTTAGCGAGCGGGGGAACAAAAAATATCAAAGGGACCTTACTCAAAGTAACATAAATGTGCTTTTGTATTTAAATAACTATAGCATATTTCTATAATTTTGTAAAAGTTTTAAATAAATTATTAACGATTTAATGCATTATAAAAGACTTGATAATAATTTTAAATAATCTTTGAAGATTGTGTAAAAGTTACGGCTTTATTTTACAGGTGGGAAAATGTTAGAAACCATCTTTCCATTTCTAATTGATATTACATTTAAAGTCTTATATCAACGGCATCAGGAAACTTCTGGCAAACATATTGTTTTTGACTGGCTTTTAAAAGGCCACAACCACCATCAAACTAATAATCTGTGTGATGTCCGTTCTTAACTCAACTCAATCAACTCACCTTCAAATTAGAGCGTAAATCCAATGTGCACTGTCACAACCAGCCCGCTCCGTGGCGAAGGGTTCAAGGACGGCAGTTCGTAATCCCTCAAACCCGCGTTCGACATAAGCTGCTCGCGATTTGGCAGCAGACAGCCTTGCGTGTCTTTTACGAAAATGGTATGGGTGCCAGTCGTTCAGAAAGCAATAGCAAAATACTGAACGTAAACTTGCCAAGAGATCACAACAGCAACAATAATAAAAAATGCTGGTGTTGACTGCGACGTCCTGTAAAGGATATGCAACTGACTAACTGTCACAACCACGGTTCATATACTCTCAATACAGAGCTGACAAACTCTTTGGAAACATTGTGAATTCGCATTGTTGGAAGCATATTTTCTGACGTGTCAATTTACACTATATAAAAACCGGATTATTCACTATTTTTCCGCTACACTTTCAAGGATATACTGTGCGTTGTTCTGTAGAATTTTTTTTTTTTTTTTGCGCCCACTCGCTTTGAACTCAAGTGTAGCCCATACACAATATGTATAGTCGTCATCATCATCATCATCATCATCATCATCATCATCATCATCATCATCATCATCATCATCATCATCATCATCATCTCTTCCACTTCTGCCGTCAAGCGTCGAGGGAGGAAAAATTTGCGTTCCAGCGCCCGGTGGGCGGCACTAGAAAGTGTCCTTCCGTGTGGTTTTCTTCTTGGACGTCCTCGTGGTCTCGTGGCAGATGATCTTTGATGTGAGGCCAGTGATGGTAGTTGCTGGTGTTGCATTCTAACGACATGGCCAAACCACTTAATCTTCTGTCTTTAAATAAATGTGACACATGGTGTTGATCTCACAGTCTGTCTGATAATAGCATTTCTTACTCGGTCTCGGATTGTTAAGTTGGCAGTTCTCCTCAGGCATCTCATTTCGCAGGTGTTGATTTTGCGAAGGTAGGCCTATAATTTGGATAAAGTCCATGTCTGAGATTGGTAGCATAGGGTTGGTGTGAATATGCTGTTAATTATCTGTCGTTTTGCGGACATGGTATATTTGGATGTTTCAGTAGGGGTGATAGTTGATATGTAAGTGCACTAGCTTTTTTACATCTGATTTCCATTTCTCTGTCCAATCTGTCCAATTTATAGTAGTGATGGACTGAATTTTGCGTGTGAATTAGCTTTCCATATTAGCAGTGTCCCTCGCCATCAGACTCCGACTTCAGAGGTACTTGTAATTTACGTCCCCAAGTCAAGGACGACAGGTCAACATTTTAGTCCAGCTGTCCGGTGTAGGGGTTGAGCCACTTACCTCGGCATCAGCACAGCGGATGTTTAAGAACTCGCGGTTTTACCCATTCGGCCATGCGGACCTACGAATTGATATTCTAAAAGATACTGTGAGTTTTTCTGTTCAATTATTATTACCGAAAACAACAAGTTATCGATATGAATTCAAATATCATTAAATGTGCCGTTCCAGGGGACAACTACGAAGTTACGCAACTTCACCAGCCTGCTACTGTTATTTCCTCTATTACAGGTCCTGGGGCTGAGGCGAAATGTCGCCAGCTTTTATTCTTAGTGCCTTAAGTGATCCAGGAAGTGTGCGTTCTGCGGAATTTCATCGACCTGTACAGGTTCGAGGTCTCCATTAGGTGGTACTTTCACCTGTCAACAGAAGGGCAGAAAGACGTGTATGACAAGTTACACGGAAAAAAGTTTTCTTTACCAAGCCTAGGGATAGACATATCACTAAGAGCATCTAGAGAAAGGAAGAGACAGGCTGACCATTCACTGATTGCCTGTCGCGATTATTCCTGCATGAGGTAGAAAACTGGTGCACAGTGTTACAGGGGATGACAAGGGTGAGGTCTTCAGGCTGAACAATGGGGCTGACAAGTGGTGGGCACTTTGCAACGCAAAAAGGATTTGCCCCATTACATACGGATCTACACATCTGAGGTTACTGACAAACACATAAAACTTAAAATCTTCAACTCTTGTGTGATTCCAGTACTAACGTATGGATGTGAGAGTTGGAAATCATCGGTAGCCTTAGATTTAAAAAATTAGACAATTTTGAGAACAAATGTCTTAGAAGAATTCTAAACCTCCACTGGTCAGATTTCAGAACCAATACGCAAATAAGACAAGAGACTAAGCAAGATATTATATCAAATTTTATAAGAAAACGCCGTTGGAACTTCATCTGCCATGTACTCATAATGGACAAGACAAGACTCCCCTACCAAGCCCTCATATGGACACCGTTAGGGAAAAGAAAACGGGGAAGACCAAGAGAGACCCTGCGTAGAACCATCATCAGAGAGGGCTCATCAACGGCCAAATAAACATCCAAGATCTACAACAGGTGGCAGCGAACCGCCAGGCATGGAGAGCCATGACTTCTGCCCTATGGCGCCGCCTTGGGTTCAAGAGGAAAGACTAACTAACTAATTGATTACGATGCCGGGGAGAAACACCAACTGCCCTAAGTGTGATCAAGATAAAAAAAAAATTAGTTGCATGTCCTTTACAGGACGTAACAGTCAATCCCAGCATTTTGTGGCTCTTCGTGATTCCTGGTCAACTGTACGTTCAGTAGTTTGCCACTACTTTCTGAACGTCCCGCACCCATACCATTTCGTACACAACCAACACAGCGATAACACCAGCAGCAGCAATTAGTGAACAAAGTCAAAAAGATTACCCGCCTCTCGTGCGATCAACCGCTCCGCAGAAAAGAACAGAAATGACACACATTTTCAATAGTCAAATCAACACACAGGAAGACGGGAGCACAGAAGAAAACAACACATAAGAAAAAAAATGCAGACTGACGGTTTTCACATCGTCAGCAATCCAAATAAGAGAATAAAAGGAAGACAGAAGACTACTGCAGTCACTAGACAGTTCAGACACTGTCACAGATGATCTTTTACCAACTGGATCCATCCGGAAAAGAAAGAAAGAACCAAAGCATTACCGAAGATCACAACACAAGGGTAAATGAACAAGCAGAACAAGAAAAAAAAACAAGTACAAAACGAATAGGACATATACAGCATACAGACATCCTCTTTGTAGACACCGATACAAGTGACAAGAACGGGGATCAAGAAGATCCAGTTGCATAAACATCTGTAAGCCTAGACATGTCCATCGTGGAAAACAACTTGCTGTACGAATTTATTTTGTAATTATGTCTCTTTTATTTGTTTTACTCAAATTACAGTGACTAATGATATGATTATTATTACTTTAAATATTTGTGGTATACGCACACAATTACAGCACATCATCACACTGATTTGCAAACACAAACCAGACTTTACACTACTACAATTAACACACTTTCAAAAACTGTCATTTACTGCACATATAGTACCTTGCGGTGTATGGCAGGAAGGGGCGGACGGGGGGTCTTTGAGCCTGAGGAATTAAGGCCACCTGGCTAGTGCAGTCACCGCGAAATGTACAGTTTAAGATTTTCTTTTTGCTCAAACCTGCATAGTTAACAAACATATTCAAAAACATTCGCACAACAAATCACCTACACAAGTAGGTCCTAGACGCTCATGCTTTAGTTTAGGCATACACAAACATATAGAGGACAATGTGTTATCCTTGCAGGGACTTCAATTTTGTAGTATCAGATGTGGATATTTTAGGGGGAGGAAGGCAGGAATAAAGACACAATTAAGGAGAGGTGACAGGAATGGAATGCACCAAATAGATATGCTGCAGAATACCATAGACACACACAATCTAACACTCGCTTTCACATACAGACACCATAATGACATTGCAATACCACACAACAATAGGACACAACACATCAGCCATATTAGACAGAATATACACTCCTGCAACACACCACGGTTGAATGTGCAGGGACTTCTTAGAATGTTCAGATCTGATGGAAGGTCATTCGATAAGTGAGCACAGCAACCCGATCTCTATCCTTACCCTGACGATACACTAACACATCGTTGGTATACGACAATGTACTACCCGGTCCTGTGATCTGCTCACCGGTGATTCTCACAGTGTAGGCACTTGAACAGCACCGGAGATAATGGTGATCGCTGTGGCAGACCTGGATATATTGTTTTTGGGTTAGAAGTCCAACAGCCACATCTAAAAACTACTTTCCGTTGGAAGATGGCTGCAGCGTGTTTCTTCCAATACATCTAAGAGTCTGCAAGTAGGCGTTGTGAGCAAGCCACATGAACGAGAGAGGAGAGAGAGAGAGAGAGAGAGAGAGAGAGAGAGAGGGGGGAGAAGGAGAGAGAGAGAGAGTAGTCACAGTCATAGCACCTGCCACCACATATCCTCTAGATATCAAATTTGGGGGGTACGGGGTGTCAGGCATTGGTAAGGATGGCTCTCATGTCCTTTCAGGACCCATCCCCCACTGGTCCAAGTCTGACACCCAGCTCGTGCCTGTGGCTCCTAGTAGCTGTCAGCATGCGACAGCGGCCACCCCCCGGGCAACAGCTGTGAGAGGCTGGCTAAACCAGGCATGGGTATCCGATTTGGTGTCAAACCAAGAGGTAAACTAGGGTATGCCTACCCAGCATGTGAAGACAGGATTCGGCAGACTGCGCGGAAGAAATCATTCCTGATTCAACGGGCAAGACGGCGTTTACCTGCAAAGCGTTGTGGAACGTAATGAGCACGGCAAGGCACGTAGAGCGCCCTGGTCATCCACTGCACCTGTATTCGTCTCCAATCGTCTCGACTTGTCTTGCCACTGGACTCAGATGGACTCAGGCGAGAGAGTGAGGTCGACGAATTGCGCAACTCTTCCTCACTTTAATACAAGTCATCGCGCAAGTCATTCTTCATCCAACGTCACATATCACCTTCAAGCCCTGTGGCGATGGGCGAGCGGCAAAGCGGCAGGCGTGGGTACGCTGGCAGCCGTAGTCGCAGACCTGCACACAGGCGGCTCAGGCCATATGGTCGTCTTCTACTGACCTGAGCAGCAGTGGGATTCGGCAGCCCCCTGAGCGACTGAGCAGCCCTCTATAGGAACACACTGCTCACCTCCATAGCATGAGGAAGGGGCTAGAAAAGGTGCCCTAAACATTGTCTGCTTCATCACTACCTAACCAGCTAGCCGCGGTTGGTGGGTACCCTAACAGCGGTCGACATACAAAGAAAGATAAAACAAGCAAAGCTAAAAGAGTAAACCATATTCCCTTAACAAGTGGAACTTGGAATGCACGCACCCTACTTGACAGAGACGGCGCGTCGGGTCCAGAGAGACGAACAGCACTGATTGGGAGAGAGCTGGGCAGGTACAACATCGACATTGCAGCCTTGAGCGAGACATGACTTGCAGAAGAAGGCCAAATCTGTGAAATTGATGCCGGCTACACATTTTGTGTGGAAGGAAAAGCGAGGAAAGACGCCAATCCGGTGTGGGATTTGCCATTAAGTCGGCCCTGGTCGGCAAATTAGCTGGATTTCCAAAGGCTATAAACGACAGGCTCATGACCATGAAGTTGCCTCTGCTGAATGGAAGGAAGCATGCAACCATTGTGAGTGTCTACGCACCAACTATGACCAACGAAGATGATGTCAAGAACAAGTTCTATGAGGACCTGCACAATGTATTAACATCTGTTCCCAAAGGAGACAAACTTATACTCCTTGGGGATTTCAATGCCAGAGTAGGCACGGACACCACCTCTTGGAGTGGCATTATTGGAAAGCATGGAGTCGGAAATTGTAACAGCAATAGACTCCGACTCCTTCAGACATGTGCCGAACATGATCTCCTGATTACGAACACAATTTACCGTCTCCCCATGAGAAATAGGACATCGTGGATGCACCCTCGCTCGAAACACTGGCACCTCATTGACTATGTCATCGTCAGGAGGAGTGACAGACAAGACGTTCGAGTGACAAAATCCATGTGTGGTGCCGAATGTTGGACAGACCATCGTCTCATTGTCTCGAAAATGAACATCCACATCAGGCCACCACGGCGTCCTCAAGGGGCGAAAATGCAAACAAAGCTAAATGTCACCCGCCTAAACAGCAAGAAAATGCAGCAGTCGTTTGAAAATATGCTGGAAGACCGCCTCAAGCCCAATGCTGAAGCTAAACAAGGATACAGAAACAGAATGGAGAGCCCTAAAGGACACAATTTACAACACTGCTATGGAAATCCTGGGTCCAGCCCCCCGAAAGCATAAAGACTGGTTTGATGAAAATTCCGAAGACATCAACCAATTGCTGGCCGAGAAACATCTTCTCCTCAAGGCACATTTGAATGACCCAAAGTCAACATAAAAAAAAGATGCTTTCAAGAACATTCAGAGAGTAGTGCAGCAGAAACTTCGGCACATGCGGGACTCCTGGCTGAGCAGCAAAGCTGATGAAATTCAGGGCTTTGCTGACAGACATGATATGAAAAACTTCTACGACTCACTGAAAGCGGTCTATGGTCCTTCATCGCCAGGCATAGTTCCCCTCCTCTGTGCAGATGGGGGAACATTGGTCACCAATAAGAAAGAAATCCTCCAATGCTGGGCAGAGCATTTCAGCAAAATCTTAAATGCAACTTCCTTCTTCGATGATGAAACCATCAACTGCCTTCCTCAAGTTCCCACCAATGAGACTCTTGATGACCTGCCAACCATAGTGGAAATAAACAAAGCCATCCAGCAACTCTGCAGCGGCAAGGCACCTGGTCCTGACTCCATCCCAGCAGAGATATACAAGGCAGGTGGGCCGGTCCTAACAGAGCAGCTTCACCAAGTCTTCACAAACATATGGATGAACGAGACCATGCCACAAGATTTTAAGGACGCGTCAATAGTCCACCTTTACAAACGTAAAGGAAACCGCCAATCCTGTGACAACCACCGAGGCATCTCCTTGCTTTCAATTGCAGGGAAGATACTCGCCAGAATTCTTCTCAATCGCCTCACAGCCCATCTCGATCAAGGTCTTCTTCCTGAGAGTCAATGTGGCTTCAGAAAAGAACGTGGAACTGTTGACATGATTTTCGCTGCAAGGCAGCTGCAAGAGAAATGTCAGGAACAGAACTGCGAAATGTTCTCCACTTTCATTGACCTTACCAAGGCTTTTGATACAGTCAGCAGAGAAGGACTGTGGAAGATTATGGCAATATATGGCTGTCCACGAAAGTTTGTCCAAATAGTGCGGCTATTTCATGACGGCATGCAGGCAAGAGTACAGGAAAATGGTGAACTGTCTTAACCCTTTCCTGTCACCAATGGAGTGAAGCAAGGATGTGTCCTGGCACCAACACTGTTCAGCCTCATGTTTTCAGCCATGTTGATGAATGCCTTCGAGAACGACAACATTGGAATAGACATCAACTACCGTATGGATGGAAAGTTATTCAATCTGAGAAGGCTGAAAGCTAAAACCAAAATTAACAGCGGCACCGTCAGAGAGCTCCTGTTTGCTGATGATTGCGCTCTATACGCCAACTCAGAGACGGACATGCAACATAATGTTTCAGCTTTCTCACATGCCTGTGCCAACTTTGGGCTCAATATCAACTTGGAGAAGACTGTAGTTATGTCCCAGCCAGCTCCAGGGAATAATCACACTGTGCCGAATATCAAAGTGAATGATCATAGACTAAGTGTTGTGGACAAATTCACCTATCTTGGCAGCACCGTGTCACAAGCTGCCACAATCGATGACGAAGTGAATGCAAGAATCTCCAAGGCCAGTGCAGCCTTTGGCAGACTGTACAAGAATGTATGGGACAGAACAGGAATAAGCCTGCAAACAAAGCTAAAAGTCTACAAAGCAGTTGTATTATCCACACTGCTATATGCTTGTGAAACCTGGACTGTTTATCAGCGACACGCTAGGAAATTAAACCACTTCCACACAGTCTTCCTAAGGAAGCTACTGAAGATTAAATGGCAAGACAAGATTCCAGACACTGAAGTCCTAGAAAGAGCGTCCATGCCCAGTATCCACACTCTACTGATGAAGAATCAGATTCGCTGGGCTGGTCACTTGACTCGCATGCCAGATCACAGTCTCCCTAAACGAATTTTTTACAGCGAACTGCGTTGTGGTAAACGCTCCCAAGGTGGCCAGAGGAAACGTTTTAAAGACACTCTGAAAATTTCACTGAATGCTTTTGGAATTCATCATGACACCTGGGAGGCTGCAGCCAGAGACCGAAATTCGTGGCGTGCATCATTGCGCAAAGGTGCAGTCATATGTGAGGCAACCAGGACTGCAAGATCTGTGAAGAAAAGGCAGGACAGAAAAACCACTGCAGGAAATCCTCCTCCAGAGACGTCAAGCATTCTTTGCCCACATTGTCAAAGAACATTTCGAGCCAAAATAGGCCTTATCAGCAATCTTAGAACCCACGCCTCCACACCTTCAACCCCACTGGATGAAATGAATGGTCATCATCATTCTTGATGGACAAACAACACAACAACAGATATCAAATTTATAATAACAACACCCCATCAAGGGACATGGCAGACATGCTGGGCTCGTCACATCTGAACCCAAAATAACATCAAGGAATCAACAACCGGTCAGCAAGAAATTAATAGCTACCCGTTCCTGACTCACATATTGTGTTCTAATAATATCCCACCTGTCTGATGTCTGCAGTATAGCTGTACCGAACCGGATTTTGTGTATGCCTAAACTAAAGTACGAGTGTCTGAGATGTAGCTGTATGGTGATTTGTTATGCGAATGTTTCTGAATCTATGTTTGTTTCTTGTAGTAGTATAAAGTCTGGTTTGTGTTTGTATATGAGTGTGATGATCGTTTGTAATTTTGTACGTATACCACTAGATCAATCCGCACAGCAAGTCGTTTTCCAAGATGGACACGTCTAGGCTAGCAAGTCTTCCAGTAACAAATGTTTATACAAGATGGACACGTCTAGGCTAGCAAGTCTTCCAGTAACAAATGTTTATACAAGAGGATCATCTTGATCCTCGTTCTTGTCACTTGCGACGGTGTCCTCGAAGAGAATGTATTTTGTGCTGTGTATGTCTTATTCGTCTTGTACTTGTTTATCCTCTTGTTCTTCTTGTTCGTTTTCCGTTGTCTTGTGATCTTCTGTAATGTCTTTAGTACTTTCTTTCTTTTCCGGTATGGATTTAGTTGGTGAAAGATCGTCTGTGACAGTGTCTAAACTGTCTAGTGACTGCATTAGTCTTCTGTCTGCCCGTTTTCTCTTCTTTGGATTGCTGACGATTTGAAAATCGCCATTCTTAATTTTTTGGATTGTTTTCTTGTGTGTTTCTGCCTTGATGTGTGTTGATTTGACTATTGACAGTTGGTGTCAGTTCCGTGTTTTTATGTGGAGGAACTTTTCATGACTTTGTACACCAATTGTTGCTGTTGGTGTTATCGGTGGTCGTCTGTTAGGACATTTATTTGCCCATTGGTTATTTCGACCACACGTAGGGCAATTGGTCTTTCTCCCCGGCATCGTAGTCAATTTTTTAAATGCTGCATATCCCTTACAGGACCTTGCAGTCAACACCAGCATTTTTCAGCTGCTGTTGATGTTCTAGGCAAGATTACGATCAGTTGTTTGCCGTTGCTTTCTGAGCGACCGGCTCACATACCCCTGTAAGTTACCAGCGCGGCGCGAACCGCTACCGATTCTCATGCACCTGCGTTACTCAAGAGAATATACGGGATTACGGAGAAAGACGTTAACACCTACGTCAGGGAGACCGGCGTAATCAATACGCTGTGATTATTGTTAGTAATCCCAGGTGTGTGGATCCGTATGTAATGTGGCACTTCCTTTTTGGGTTGCAGAGTGCACCCCACTTTCCATCCCCATTGTTCAGCCTGAAGACCCCAGCCTTATCCTCCCCTATAACACTGTGCACCAGTTTTCTAACTCCTTCAGGAGTAATTATGAGAGGCAACCAGTGTATGGTCAGCCTGTCTCCTTCTTTATCTAGATTGTCTAGTGATATGTCTATCTCTAGGCTTGGTAAAGTGAACATTTTTCCGTGTAACTTGTCATACACGGCTTTCTGCCATTCTGTTGACAGGTGAAAGTACCACCTAGTGGGAACCTCGAACCTGTACAGGTTGATGATCCCCCCCAGAAGGCACACCCCCTGGACCAGTTAAGGCACTAACAATAAAAGCTGGTGTCGATATCGCCGCAGCCCCAGGGTCAGTAATAGAGTAAACTGCAGTACCAGGCTGGTGGATTTGCTAAACTTGGTAATGGTCCCTTGGAACGACAAATGTAGTGATATTTGAATTCATTTCAATAATTTGTTGTTAAAAAAATAATAATAATTTGTTGTTTTCTGTAATAATAATTCCAAAGAAAAACTCACAATATCTTTATAGAATATCAACTCGAAATAAAAACGCACATTATGTCTTTGAAAATTTGGTTGAAAAATAGTGAATAATCCGGTTATTAAATAGTGTAAATTGACACGTCAGAAAATATGCTTCCAACAATGCGAATTCACAATGTTGCCAAAGAGTTTGTCAATTCTGTATTCGAGAGTATATGAACCGTAGCTTGTGACAGTTAGTCAGTTGCATATCCTTTACAGGACGTCGCAGTCAACACCAGCATATTTTAATTTTTACTGTTGTGATCTCTTGGCAAATTAACGTTCAGTAGTTTGCCATTGACTGCCGAACAACCGGCACCCAAACTATTTTCGTCAAAAAGAAACGCAAGGCAGTCTGCTGCCAAATTGTCCGCCGCTGTATGTTGAACGCGGGTTTCCGGAATTATGATCTGCGTCCTTGATTCCTTCTCTTTGAGTGGGCTGGTTGTGACATTACACATGGGATTTGTGCTCTTATGTGAAGGTGATTATTGTCCAAAGGCGGTTCTCCTTTAGCAGGAGAAGTTTTTATTTACACAGGATATTAATTTGAGGGTGATTGTGGCCTTTTAAAGACCAGTCAAAAATATCATAATGTTTTAATTAAAGCTCACAATGCTCTCTCCATAGGATAAAACTTCAAATGTAATATCAAGGAGAAATAGAAAAATGGCTTCCTACATTTTCCCACATGTAAAATAAGCCATTACTTGTAACAATCTTAGCAAGATGACTTAAAATTATTATCCATTCGTTTATGCTAGCATTCATCCGTTAGTTAATTTCTATACAAACTTTACAAAAGATAAAGACAAATACTACAATTATTTAAATAAAAAGCACATTTATGTTACTTTAAGTAATGTCCCTTGAAATTGTATTTTCCCCTCGATTGTAAACGCAAGCGTAATCCATACACACTACTTCTATTAGTGCTGGACTGAATTTTGCCTGTGGACTTGATTTCCCTATTACCAGTGTCCCACGCCGACTTCAGAGGTACTTGGAATTTACGTCCCCAAATCAAAGACGGCCGGCTTCCTGGCCTAGAGGTTAGCGACTTTTCTCCGGAATCTCGTATATTCTCGTAAGTAACGTGACGACGGTGAGAATCAGCAGTGGTTCGAATCGCGTCGGTAACTTACGGGGTATGTGAGCCAGCAGCTCAGAAAGCAATAGCAAACTACTGAGCGTAATCTTGCCAAGAAATCAACAATCAGCTGAAAGATGCTGATGTTGACAGCGATGTCCTGTAAAGGATATGCAAAACAAACAAAATCAAAGACGAGCGGTCAACATTTAAGTCCAACTGTCCGGTGTAGGGGCTTCTTCTTCTTCTTTCGTTCGCTTGAAATATGTCTATAACTGCAATGTTGTCTCTTATATGAATTAACTGTCTTTGTTAGTTCACTCAGCGGTCCATAGAGTTTATCTTCCACTGGCGTCTCTCTAGGCCAGAAGGTTTGCCTAGACATGTTGTAATTTGGGCAGTCTTGGAGTATGTGCTCTGCTGTCTGCGACGCCAGTCCACATGTGCACATGGCTGATTACCAATCTTGAATTTTGTATACATGTGGTTGCGTAATATATTGTGTCCTGTTCTGAGGCGCAGAATAATGACTTGTTCTGGTCTGTCCATAATGTGGTAATCATTTTGAGCAGGTTTTGGTGGCTTTCTGACTGATTTTCTTTTGGTGGTATGTAACGGGCACATCAGGCTGTTCTTCTTTTGCTCCATCCTTAGTCAATCGATCAGCTCTGTCGTTTTCATTTATTCCACAGTGGGATGGTATCTACTGTATGGTGACCTTACGCTGACTGCTAAGTTAAGAAAGTAGTGTCCTTAGTACTGGAAATTTCCCAGACAGGAGCTCCTCGAGTAATTTCCCAGACAGGAGCGCCTCGAGTAATTTCCCAGACAGGAGCGCCTCGAGTAATTTCCCAGACAGGAGTGACCAAGTTGTGTACCATGGCTCATATTTAGTAATTTCTCTGTTGCTATCTTCATTGCCTCAATTTCAACGTCATAGGTATGGCAGTACTTTGCAGTTGGTACTCCGTCCGTGTCCCTAGTATTATTTGGGTATTCTATGTACACTCCCGCTCCTCCATTTCGAACAGCATTTTGTGCTGACCCATCTGTGTGGACTTGGATCCAGAGGTCCTGTGGGATTTCTTCATCAAGGAAGCTGAGAGTGGCTGTTCTGCACTGCACACTGTTCTGTTCTTCCCTGAGAGTGACTGGCTGACCCTTTTATCTCCCATTCTGCCGTGGCTGGTTTACACATTAGGTCATGTTAACCGTAAGGTGTTAGGTGTCAGTCCCTATTCCAACCGCAGGATTCTGAACTAACACGTCAATCTCAACTGACTGGCTCCGCGATGTATCAACTGAAAACAGTGAGTTTTCAACTTTTGATAGCGCCCGCCGACTGGTGCCGTGGTGTCTGGGTTTTACGTTTGATCTGGACATCAAAGCTTTCTCAGACCTAGCATTACAGAAATGATGGGGCGTGCGTGGTCAAAATGTAATTTTCTCTTGTTTTCAATCTCTGTTAGTTTTTCCTTATTCCTTGGTTGGGGACTAGATTATTTTCTGGTGGACAATTATTCTTTTACTTAGAGAATGATAGAATAATTCTTGTGGGCTCTTTAATTCCTTTCAAACTAGTGTAATTCGGATGCTGCCGGGGCTGTCCCGTCACATAGCTCCCCAATTTAAGTAGGTTCAGCAATGAAGCCTACAACAGAGCCTCGGCAGCATTCAAGAATGTATCTAAGTTATCTCCCTTCTAGAACTGCCTCCAAGTCTGGGTTTCCAATATTCCTTGTGGCAGTGGGTTCTATGAGTCAAAAGGAATATCCCATGTCCATCATCCCAGGATAAATCTTGCAAATCTTTACTCCTGGTGTTGTGTCGGATATCCGGGCTATTGCTCGGTAATGTCCTGTCCTCTGGAGGTTTTACTTTTTCCCAGCCGGGAAATTGCAAAATGTATAACAAGATTCTCCTGCGCCGCAGAGAGACTGTTATTGTCCACTCAATTTCTGGCCCTTGTCCTATAAGCAGAGGAAGTGCCATCAGTGTTTTTTTTTAAAGAATTGGTCGCAGTAATGTTGCTCCATTTTCTTTTCCTCCATCGGCCAAAGATCATAATAAAATCCTTTAATCTCCTCCTTTCGGCAGGAAATGTGCTAAACATCATAATGTTGTGATGTGCCTTCAACTCATACTTGCCTCTTTCTTGGTAGGGCGTCCGTTTACTCCCTCCTGATTTAAGAGATTTCTTCCCTCGATAATTCTTTATCCAGGTGCGTTCCTCTTCAACAGAGTTCCATTTTGAATCTGTGTTTGAAAGTATAAGGCTAGTAGAAGTTGTCCAGCTTTGAGAAATCATGTTGTTCCCCAAGAACTGTGAATTTGTATCACTCCTTGTAGAAGTATACATAAACAGCTGTTCTCCCCATCCAACATTGGTTGAAGTGAAAGGTAAACAAGGTCCTGAGTGTTGAGTATACCAACCGCTCCGGTTTTGTTCCGCTGCAGAGTCCATCATTTGTGATCCCCTGTTAGCTTCAGCTGTGTTGATGATAGGTATTACCTTTATCCTGTCCAAAGAAGTATTTTCTTCTTTGTTGTTAGCAGACATGTTTATCGTCCCTGAATCAGAGTCCGTGGTATAACCTACATGAATGCTTTGTGTATCTTGAGTTTCCTTTTCGAAAGACTCCAAGATACTGACATCGTAAGAATTCTCCTC
Organism: Cepaea nemoralis; assembly: GCA_014155875.1. NCBI lineage: Eukaryota > Metazoa > Mollusca > Gastropoda > Stylommatophora > Helicidae > Cepaea > Cepaea nemoralis. The sequence continues at coordinate 46,258 of JACEFZ010004955.1, read as the reverse complement.
CGTGTCTTGTTTGTCCTCCATGGCCAGGCTCTCTTGTGCCAAGTCCAATTGAGGTATTCTCTCCCTGGTCTGGTTTTCTTGTGCCAAATCCAATAGAAGTGAATCATGTGGGGTGTCATTTTCAATGCCATCCCCCACCTGAGATAAGTAATTCATACTGATAATTGTTTCATCTTGTGTGGCCACATAGAAAGAAAACTGGAATCCTGTTTTACATCAATTCCAGTCTCAGTTGAATTCATTTCCACTCCTAGTTCCTCTGAACTGAAGGGATTAAGAGAATCGGGTAAAGTCCCGCCTTCGATCTCTTTAATAGTTTTCCTCAGGTCCTCCTCCTCCTGGATTTTTCTCCTTTGGGAAGTCTTAGGAAGCATCTGAGGTTGCTGGGTTGCCAATCCAGCTAATCCACTTTTATTGCAATGTAAACATTTTTCACGTTTGTGACTGTTTACTGTACGCTTGGTACATTTCCTCCGATTCCGTTTATTTTTCGGAATTGAGGTGGGAAGCATCTGCCTTTCTGTGCGCAAGTTTTTGTTTTTCTGAGCCATGGGGATTTGCGAAGGAATGCATGCCTCTTCTTTGTGACGGTCAGCTTCCCCGCTTTCTATCAGAGTTTCGGCTTGAGTGATTGGCTTTTCCTCAATCGAGCTGGTAGATTCCTCCACGTTCAGTAATTCAATTTGCTTCTTCTTAATCTCATCTTCTTCAGCTTTGTGACGCATATCTGCTTCTAATTCTGCAAGTCTTTTCATCATTTGTTAATCTTCTTTGTCCCACCAATCCATTTCATCTCTGATAAATAGTTCTAGCTTCTCTCCTATTAAGCCGAGCCTTATGCCCCATCCTCTAGCGGACTCTAAGAAATCTGTGCGTGCATCCATGATCTCTTCTCAGCTTAAACTCAGGTAAGTGATTATATTATTACCCTACAGAGAGCTAGTCAGATTTATACTAAAGCAGGATAGTGACAAGAGGAACTGACACTGCTATGATAATGATAGTAGTGAATTTGAGTGAGAAAGTTGATGCAAAGTTGTCTCTCATACACTGAAGTAATTATGCATTATCAAATTATTCATGATTAAATCAAATGATAAAGCATGTAATCAAAAAATCATCAAATAAATCATCAATAAACTAATTAATATCACTAATTAATGTGAATATTAATTCTACAGTGGTGAATGATGTATATTAACTCATATGATATTATCCGTTATTAACTTTTTAACAAGTTATTTAAATTCTACAAACTTTCCTAGAAACAATTTCCTAAGTTACTACTTAGCAAATGTTATGAGTGAAGAATGAAAGAATGATTAATGAAAATCAGTAGTCTAGAATTTATTCTCTGATTCTCTCGTGGACGAGAATTCCTAATGTGTCAAAATCTTGCTTACGATCGAGCAAGCTATTACATTAGAAATAAATTATAACTAACTAATACTGCTTAGAATGTAAGTGAGAATGACCTAGGTTCTATCCATGGGCCAAACCAGAATAATACCAGACTAACAGATTTGAAATATGTTCATTCCTTGCAAGCGAACCAAAGTTTTCTAGGGTGTACTCCCGGTTTCTATCGCGGGCGAGCAGACCAATATGTCACCAACTAGCTGGAGGTTGATCCCAGATGGGCAACCACTCAGCCAAAATCATTTTCTCCTACTGGGGTTTAGTTCTGGGTGCAGTTTGAGATCCCTTACCTCTGTAAGATGGGACTAATTGCCACCCCAGATCCCAGAGAGAAAACATGGAACTAATGTCTTTTATGCTGATTTAAGACACCGTCCCTGATACTCAAGAAAACAGCCAAGAAGTGGCTCGTTGAAGATAGAATATATCTATATAGATTTGGCTGTACTTGGTATCCCCAGAAGTGAGAAAGGAGGAGTTAAGTTATGCAACGTAATCTGGTTACTTATGACTGCTTAGACAAAGTACCTCCCTGACATATATTCCCCCTTCTGGACAATGTGTTTGAACCCCCACTAAATGATATACTAATGTGTGTACTTGATTACGCTACACAATCATTTATAAACATTTAGAATTATACAGACAAATTGAGTTTTAAAATACAACAACTGTGTTTATTATTTCTAGTCTTGATGATCATATGATGATGATGATATTATGGTATACGTAACTTAAGAGGTCACATAGGTCATGCTTCCCCAAGTGAGACGCAGTTCACTATCAGATTGAAGGAGTCCAAATTGGTCCCTTCACAAGGCTAAGTCACTTCCTGATATGGGTTGTTGACTGTCCATTGCTCCTGAGAGATCTGGGTTACAGCTAGGAAATCCTGTCATAATACTTCGTACAGAAGTCCAACAGAACGAAATGTTAATATTTCTCCAGTAGGTATCTTAAGAATGCTATTGTAAATGCGTCTCAGGATTGTTGTCACTGCTCATAGTTTTATTCTCTCAATTCCTGGCTAGTTTCCAGGTTGGTTAATTAATATGTCCCATATTCATTAACTCCGCCATTTTTTTCCATGTAAGATGACGGGATGGATTAATTCCCAAACTCTTCTCATCCCTCCTTTCCTGTGAAGGGTATTTTCATTGGTCAATCAAATTGACCGATGCTCTGCCACATTCCTAAAACAATGAAACATGCTTCGGCGGTGATGCAGTTGCGTCATTACATTCCAATCTGCTGTTAACACCAGCCTTCCCGGGTTGCTAGCAAGAATATGTCAGCCATGTGTTCCTACTTTGCCGCGTATTGCAGTGAGGTGATAAGCATCTGGTCCTAATTGCTCCTTTGTGGTGGCAATTACAGACGTTGTCCCGGCTCCACAAAGTCTGGACTTTTACCGCATGTGTTATTTCAGACGTGTCTGGTTGACCCTCTTATCTCCCATTCTGCCGTGGCTGGTTCACACGTTAGGTCCTGTTGAACTAAGGTGTTAGGTGTCTGTCCCTATTTTAACCACAGGATTGTAAACTAACACGTCAATCTCAACTGACTGGCTCCGCGATGTATCAACGTCGTCCCCAGCCCAGATTTCACACTTTGCCGTCTTTCTCTTCCATTGTACTGAAAACAGCGAGTTTTCAACCTTTGATAGCGCCCGCCGACTGGTGCCGTGGTGTCTGGGATTTACGTTTGATCTGGACATCAAAGCTTTTCTCAGACCCTAGCATTACAGAAATGATGGGGCGTGCGTGGTCAAAATGTATTTTTCTCTTGTTTTCAATCTTATTGCATTTCTATCAGGTTCTGGTGGACATTTATTCTTTTAGAGAATGATAGAAAAATATTGTGGGCTCTTTAATTCCTTTTGAACTTGTGTAATTCTGATGCTGCCGGGGCTGCCCCGTCACATGTATGTACTCTGTTGTTTGTAGCTATGTGTTTACAGCTGGACAAATGAGATCAATCTTCTACTGCTTGTGTGTGTAGGAGCTGTGTGGTGTAGTTACATTGAACTGAAAAGGTGGATCAGATTGACATTGATGCATTAGGTGGTCCATTCTAGCAATATCAAGTGAAATCTCATGATAGCAGTGGCACAATTGGAAAAGATAATAAAGTGGGTGATCTGATGATGAAAAAAAATTGATTGTTGTATTTAACAATTAGATATGTAGTCACATTTAAGAAGAATGAGGCAACACAAGGATGATCATGCCAGACATCAAGGGTTACCTCAAAATAGCAGTAGTACAACTAGAGGGAATAGCAAGGTGGATAATTTGATGGAATACATTTATTATATGTAGGTTCAATTCAAATGTTATATTGCATGTGCTCATTGCTTCATGTGTTTAATATGTTGTCTTTACCATGATAATCATAGATTGTGTTTTCCATTGTTACAGGAGCGGCTGACTAGTTAGTGTCAGCAGGCCTGGGTTTCTTGGTGGGATAGTAAATTGTGTCACAACTCTGTTGTTTATGTCGCGTCTTGGGGTTTATGTTGTGTAACCTATGTTTTTGTAGTGTCTTATTATCGTATGTGTTAAAGTCCTTTATCATTCTACTCAGCTACTGTTTGAAGCACCTGTTTTGTGGTACTTGGTGTACCCTGTTGTCAGGATCTTAAACCTGGCTCGTTGGACCTAACATATGTGAGACAAGTACAAGTACAAAATGATTGGACTTGACACACAATGACACTGAGTTCAATGGATTTATTTACAAGTCACATGCAATACGATCTATTTTGGCATGTGATGATCATTACTATACATATACAATACATCAGTACACTTACAGACAAAACCCACAGCTTCACAGTCTATCTCACAGGATATACAAGCACTCGACTTTCGGGCACAGAACTACACGAAGCCTTTCTCAACCCACACGTCCTGTCATGTCCGAGTTCCCAAGCCGTCTGCCGGTTTCCCCGCACAGCGCTTGCCCTGTGGATTGGCTTCACGAGGACTGCGTGCGTCTTGCTTTGTCCTTGCCTGACCGCTGATTAACACGTCAGCCAGAAACCTGTGGGCAGGTAACTGGTACTCGCCTGGCGGGCGTAACGATGTTACTGCATCCCGGTTGGAGATTATTCGCCTGGCGGGCGTAACGATGTTACTGCATCTCGGTTGGAGATATTGGAGATTATGACACCTGTTTTCTTAAGTTCTGGTGACTGAATAGGGGCCACCCTTGGTTGATATTTGATATATGCAATTTTCTGTTGTACCTGTAAGTGAATATCCCTTATTGAATGCTTTATTCAATGTGTTTGAACACAAATTGTCACCAACATTTGTAGCAGTTGATAAATAAAGAGCTATTTTTGTACTGTTTTTGATTTGTTTGTCTCTTTTAGTTTTTACAACCACTATTTTTACCACAATCTAACACCTTAATTCATTGCTTGGGCTCTAACATGGTGTTTCCTGTGTGAACATCTATAAAATAGTTTCTGTCTCTGCCCGAGACCTCGTATATCTTCTTATCTAATTACTATGATCTTTTTTGTCGGTTGAGGCGGTGTGAGGTTCTCTCTCTTTTCACTATTTTTCTTCTTTGGCCGTAACGAAGTCAGAACTACTCTTTACCTCTTAGCACCGTAGTGAAGGAAGCATCAGTCTTTATGATTGTCTCCCTTTGTCTTTTACCATCGACTACATAAAAAAAAAACATTACTTTTACGTAATCTTAGAAGATGACTTAATATTTTTAATCCACACTTTTATGCTGCGTTCAGCCGTTGTTAATTTATATAAAACCTTTACAAAAGATAGATAAATATTACAATTATTTAAATCGAATAGCACATTTATGTTCCTGTTAAGTAATGTCCCTTGAAATAATTTTTCCCGCTCGCTCGATTTTGAACCCAAGCGTAGCCCATACACACTACTTCTAGTAGTGCTGGACTGAGTTTTGCCTGTAGGACTAGCTGTCCCTATTACCTAGTGTCCCTCGCCATCAGGCAAACCGACTCCGACTTTAGAGGTACTTGTAAATGTATGTCCCCAAGTCAAGGACGAGAAATCAACATTTTAGTCCAACTGTCCGGTGTAAGAGTTGAAGCCCTTACCTCGGTATCAACACACCGGATGTTTATGAACACGTATTCTTATCCATTCGGCCATGCTGACCTCGAGTCTCTTGAAATAAGTGTTATGTTGTTATATCCCTTTCGACTATTAAAATTGGATGCGTTTCCTTTAAAGTGGTTTTATTTCGTACAAAAACAGTCTCTATTTTCAAAGTGCGTTGTGTTTTTTAAATTTACGAATACAATCATATGCATTCATATACACATATGATAATATTATATTCATGGCATGGTGTAATTACCTACACATTACACTATTGATGATGATATTGAGTAATCATTTGCTCTCATGCATACTAAAATCATTCAATACAAATTCTTGTATGCTCTAAGTATTTTCATTCGCACTTCGTTTTATTTAAACAAGTTTAATGGCATCAACAAACGAATCATACATTAAACATTGCAACAAGCGTCCAATTTTACAAAGAAAATTGCAGACATATATGCGAGTCGTTTGATCGCGTGCGCACGCAAGAGAGGGAGGGAGGGGAGAGAGAGAGAGAGAGGAAGAGAGAGAGACAGCGAGAGACAGAGAGAGACACAGAGAGAGAGAGAGAGAGAGAGAGAGAGAGAGAGAGAGAGAGAGAGAGAGAGAGAGCAAACTGAAGCTAAGACTGAAGTTAGTTGCGATGGGTAGTAACTTCTTCACAGGCTGGATTTATTTGGGGTGTGGCGGGGCTGGGGTGGAAGTTAAACTGTAACTGTTGTGTTGGTCTAGGTCGTACTTTCCACTCCAGGCTAACAAAGAAACTGACCTATGAGATACAGCCTCCCTTTTCGCTTGGTAGCTCAATGTACTTCTGTCCCTGACTGTGATAATATTTCTATGTCCCAGGTGAGAAAGAAATAAAGTGTGCTGATTCATCACGGGTATTGTAAATATGTAAATAATGGTTCTATAAGCCTAAATATCTCTCTTGTTTTTAATACTGGTTCTTGGCGATCATATTAATAAACTTTTGTTGTGTGCACTCCCGTATATATGTGTGGTATTCTTTGAGTTGTAAGGAAAGAGTGAAACTAAAGATGGTAAAACACATATGATGACAATAATACAAAGAATGGTTGATTAAAGACAAGTGGTACACATTAGAATATAGAACTGTGTATGAGTGAAGGCATGAACGTGTTTATTTTGTTTGAAAAATGTGTACTGTTAGTATCATGTGTTGTACATAACCTGTGTGTTGGAGTACTGTGTTGTTGAATTTCCATTGTGGCCATCGTTTTGACGTGCCTTGTATTTGTAATATCTGTACTGATATATGCTAGTACTGCTTTGTGATCTGTGAATTGTTTTGTTTCTCTTATGTGTTTTGTTTGAGCAGAGTGTCTAATTTTGGTAAAAACTTGGTTAATTATTGTAATGTGGTGGTGCATTTATGTTCACTATGCTGTATCCATGAATAGTTTTTTTCTACCTGTGTTATGCAGATTCGTCCCTGGTCATCCGTCTGGGTTCTAATAATATCCCACCTGTCTCATGTCTGCAGTATAGCTGTTCATGACCCGATTTTGTGTAGCCCAAACTAAAGCATGAATGTCTGAGACCTTGCTGTGTAGTGATTTGTTGTGCGAATGTTTCTGAATATATGTTTGCTTTCTTGTAGTAGTATAAAGTCTGGTGTGTGTTTCCATATGAGTTTGATGATGTGTTGTGATTGTGTACGCATACCACACATATTTAAAGTAATAATAATTATATCTCTTTGAAGACCAAGACTAAAATTAGGAGGGTACTGATCAGAGAGTAGCTTTTTGCAGATGATGCTGCAGTTATGACCCACTCTGAGGAAGAATTGCAATGTCTACTATCTGTATTCTCCAATGCTTGTTCTGAATTTGGTTTAACAATTAGCAAAAAGAAGACACAGATTATGTCACAAGGTGCACATGAGGCTACCATCAATCTTTATTGACGACGCCGAAGTAGAGATGGTAGACCATTTTACATATTTAGGATCAGTGGTAAATAGAAAATTATCCCTAGATCAGGAAATCAACATCCGGACTGGTAAGGCAGCAACAACAATGAACAGGTTAAGAAAAAGAGTCTGGGAGAACAGGAAGCTTACTGTCAAAACAAAAGTCCTTGTCTATCAAGCCTGTGCCCTTAGTACTCTTCTTTATGGCAGTGAAACCTGGACAACTTACTCACACCAAGAGAACAGTTTAAACAGCTTTCATATGCGGCGTATGCGCAGAATTCTTGGTATTAAGTGGCAAGACAAAATCACAAATACTGAAGTATTGGAAAGATCAGGTTGTGTGACGGTTTATTCCATGCTCAGTCTTCGTAGACTTAGATGGATATGACATCTTAGGAGGATGGATGATGGTAGAATACCAAAGGACATCTTTTTTGGTGAATTACAGATGGGTAAGAGATCTCAGGGTCGGCCTCTACTACGATACAAAGATGTGTGTAAGCGGGACATGATTGATACAGGTATTGATAATGCACATTGGGAGCAAGTCGCCGCTGAACGTGTTGCATGGAGGGCTAACATCAGAAATGGAATAAAGACAAAGGAGAAAATTATTGCAGATAAGTCACACACCGAGCGTGTGAGACGTAAGATGGTGCATGATGGTGAAAATAATCACGTGTTCACATGCACCCACTGTGAACGAACATTTACAGCGCGAATTGGCCTTACCAGTCACATTCGCTACCGCCATGGGTAAAAGTTAGTATGCCTTTTTGAAGCACAAACTATCGTCTGTCAAGACAGCAAGGTGCCAATGAATGAATGAAATTATATCTCTTGTCATTGTAATTTGAGTAAAATAAGAAAAGGAGATACAATCACTAGATAAATTCGCAAAGCAAGTTGTCAAGTTATTTTCGAAGATGGACATGTCCAGGCTAGGAAGTCTTCCAGTAACAAATGTTTATGCTAGTGGAACGTCTTGATCATAGTTCTTGTCACTTGCGTCGGTGTCCTTAAAGAGAGTGTCTTGTATACTGCGTGTGGCTACTTCGTCGTCTATTTGTTTCTCTTTTTGTTCTTCCTGTTCGTTTTCCTTTGTCTTGTGACTGTAGGAACTCTATTGGGGTTGGATTTAGAACTGACCAAGGATATCACCTATCTATCTTAAAAGTACCCAACTGGTGATTCTGCAGACTCCTTGGACCCAAGGATTATAACACATGCACAGGGCTGTCACCCTAGACTGGTTCTCAAAACATAACTCATCTCTCTTTTTCCCCATTTAATTAACGCAAAACAACACACCACACAACACACAACCTAGAATAGAGTTCCATTGTACAGATAAGGTAGGCTACCAGCATGACAAGTAGGATTGTGCTGAAGCTCAGAAGGGTCTTAACAGGTTCGTCATAGAAGGGGACTTTAGTGTATCTGTCCGTCACGTCGGTTACACACACACACACACACACACACACACACACACACACACACACACACACACACTTCATCTGGTTCGATGATAGTCTATCCAGGAATCCTCCAGGTTATCGACAGTTCTGCACTCCACTTGGATCACTTCTGGTTAGCTTTCTGATTTTTCCTCTTTTGAGGCTAAGCTGGATGCTGATTCAACCTTTGAGGTTGAGAGTTCAGCAGTTCGTAAAGATCTTCACTATCACTGCTCTTGCTATTAAGCCATTTTCTCAGTTCCTAGTGATATTTGTTAACTGATCGACTTTAGTTCGATGATATGGAATGTTCGTAGTCCTATTTCCAAGTCTGTGCAAGGAGGCAGGAGGGATTTGGCAATTGTCTTTGATAATACTCGTGCCTCACAGTCACCTGGGGATAATTAGAATCTATGGATGTTCCTCAAAGTCCCTTATGCAGTCCTTCATTGGAGATTCAGGATTATCAGGAGTGCACGACATTGGACTTAACGACTAGTTGACGTCCAAACATGGAATAAGTATTGATAAACTTCATACCTTCCGTGTCCCAAACCTTTGATAGAATGGCGGGTTAGCGTCCAGTAACTTCTTCAATTAGATATATTCTTCATGGACGTACCATGTCTGATAGTTGTCTAGAACATAATCTTCACTTAGGGGAGCTGTGAATATATACAGAACCTCAGGGTAGTATATGGTTTAACTGAACTTTAATATGACAGTATCACCCCCCCCCCCCCCTCCCCCTTTGTATGCCCAGACTGTTATTGATAATTGACATAATTATGTGCCCCTTTTTTGCCCAAAACGTTTTTGTAGCATGTTACTTGAGAGATTGAAAAAGTCGATGTATGAAAGGCTCAGAGAAGAACAAGCCGGCTTCAGACCAAAACGGTCTTGTATAGACCACATTTTCACCCTCTGAATAATTATTGAATACTCCGTAGAATTCCAGTCGAAATTAATCACCAACTTTGTCGACCTTCGAAAAGCCTTCGACAGTATCCACCGTCCTTCATTTTGGAACCTATTTAACATCTATGGTTTCCCTACCAAATATACCAACATCATAAAATCTTTCTACAAAGAGACACCTTGGTGCGTGAGAACGAATCAGGCAACTCTGACTGGTTCTCAGTGGAGACGGGAGTGAAACAGGGTTGTGTCTTGTCATCGATGCCCTTTGGAATAGCTATCGATTGGGTCATGCGCAAATGCACAAGCAACACAATTGGGGGTATCCATTGAGTTGACAAAATTCTAGAATACCTGGACTTTGCCGACGACATAGTGCTTTTGAGTTCAACACACCCAGATGCCCAAGAGAAAATAAACCATCTCCAAAATGTTTCAGGACAAATTGGTCTCCAGATTAACACCACAAAGACAAAAACTATTGATCTCACCAACAGTTCAGACGACACCAAATTAAATAACCATGTTCTTGAAAAAGTCAACAGCTTCACATAAATAGGAAGCAAAATGTCTTCTGCAGGGGACTCAACACCAGAAATATTATCTAGAATTGCACTGGCATCTGGTGCCTTCAATAAACTGTCAAACATCTGGAAGTTAAAGACACTTAGCCATCATACGATACTTAAAATCTTCAATTCTTGTGTGATTCCAGTGCTAACGTATGGATGTGAGAGTTGGAAATCAACGGTAGCTTTAGATTTAAAGAAATAGACAATTTTGAGAACAAATGTCTTAGAAGAATTCTAAACCTCCACTGGACAGATTTCAAAACCAATACGCAAATAAGACAAGAGACTAAGCAAGATATTGTATCCAATTTTATAAGAAAACGCCGTTGGAACTACGTCGGCCATGTACTCAGAATGGACAAGACAAGGCTCCCCTACCAAGCCCTCATATGGTCACCGGTAAGGAAAAGAAAACGGGGAAGACCAAGAGAGACCTTGCGTAGAACCATCATCAGAGAAGTCTCATTCAACGGCCAAGTGAACATCCAGGATCTACAACAGGTAGCAGCGAACCGCCAGACATGGTGAGCCATGACTTCTGCCCTATGCGCCGCCTTAGGCCCAAGAGGAAAGACTAACTAACTAACTATAATTATCAATAGACCCAAAAATTCTGGCGTTCTGAACAAGAAATATCTCGTTTGAGTCTTTGATCTGGATGGGAGAAGCAGAGTTGGCTGTCATCATGAGTTATGGGTTGTACCCTGGTCTGGTGTTATGTTCTTGCACCCTTTTTACCGCTCAGTACATGTATGGTTTACCCCCATAGTTTACCTTTTCCTTCTTCATTAAGTTAATTAATACGAGGATTTTATTTCCCATCCCTTTTAGTGGGTTGGTAAAGCATTACTGCAAGTTTTAAAGAATATAGATAGTTATCCTAGATGTTTCCATTATTAGCTAGGAAGTTATATGATTGCTCTAGTGTGGGTCTTCAGTATATAGATAGTTATCCTAGATGTTTCCATTATTAGCTAGGAAGTTGATATGATTGCTCTAGTGTGGGTCTTCAGTATATAGAAATAGAGTTCCCTATCTTTCTATATAAAAGTCTGTCTGGTATAATAGAGCTATTTGGGAGTGTGCTTCATAGCTTCAGTGCGTCACCCCATCTGGCACCTGATATTGAATGTAGGCAAGTCAGCGAATTATGCCGAGTCTGGTTTTATTTTGAAGCTTATGGGATTATGAAGCTCGTTTCCTATATTCCCATTCGATTAATCCCATTGTCAGCTCATTCCTTAATGGTTATGCTCTATGATGGTCTCAGGTTCAGCTACGGTGTAGTTTATTTATAATGGGTCACAGGCATGCTAACGCACAGCCGGTCGTGACGTCATCTGTTCTTGCTTACTTCAAACCAGCTGTTAGAACGTTGGTGTTTGATCTTTCGTTTAGCACCGAATGCCTTTATTTAAAGAAGGCTGGAGCTGTTCGAATGAATGGCTCATATCACTTAACTTTCAGATTTGGTTCCAAACCGTCCGATTTGAAGCACAATCCTGACACACACACACCACCACCACTTACACACACACGCACACACGCCCCGCCCCCCCCCCCGGCAGAAGCAGGCAGGCAGCCAGACACCGCCGATTGGTCCACAACAATGCCAACGGGGATGCGGAGTTAAGACAATCTCGGCTCGTCCGGGATTTCCCTGAATTTGTAAATTCGTTTTAGTTCCCGTGCATTTTCTGTACCTAATTGTTGGTTAATAATAAGGTTCACCCCGTGATTAGTGATTGATTGATTGATTGATTGATTGATTTAGGAACCGACATCACAGCATTCGGGACATTCCCATAAGCGCTCCGTCTCCATCCTCAGCAGCCAGCGAAGAGTTCCAACACTAATAGTTCCAGTAGCAATCTGATTATATGTCCGTCTCGCCTTTCCTCCGAGCGCCGAGCGTCGGCCAGATCTCCTCGTCACACCTCGTTGTCTCATTCTTACCAGACCATGGTGCTCCATCTGCTCCTCCGAGGTGTACACCTGCTCCCACAAGGCTGCAACCACGTCTGCCTTGTCATGCATCAATACTCCACCAAATTTTGCCGAGTCAGCCAATCTGTCCGCCTGTTCATTCCCCAGCACACCGGCATGCCCAGGAGAAAAGATCCAGGTGATGCTTACTACCCGTGACCTCCGAAGCGAAGCAGGCCACTCTGCACGAAGCCTACCTGTTCTCACCCTTCTCAGCATGCTTTCTGAGTCAGTTACAATCACAATGTGTGTATGTATCGTGTTTTCTATCCAGCGGAAAGCCGCACTGACCGCCTCCACCTCCATTCTTAAGCTAGATGTAGTGTTATCATACGCCAGGCTCTCCTGCACCAAACGCCGACCATTAGTTTTTGCCAAGAACCCCCAGGCACTTCTCCTACCTCTCAACACTGACCCATCCGTGTAGATAATCACATCACCCGGGCTTGAATTTTCCTGAAATAGTTGCTGAATTTCCACTTCCGTGGCCCCCGCTGGCCACTCCCTGCACTCCCGGTTCAATGTTATTACAACTCTGCACAAGTCTGACTGCACAGCTGGCACTCTGACCCACTCCTCTCCTCGCCTGATGTTCTCCAAGGGGCACACCTGTCTGATCGTATCCTCCGCCTGAGCCATCCATGATTTCCCTCTTATCAGTCTCTGACCCTTAACTACGTCCAGCGCCTCATGCAACGGGTGATCTGTGTCTGCAGCTACTCTGAGGTATGCCTTCGCTTGCATCACCTTGTGCCTACCAGCAACAGTAGGAAGACCAAGGATGTAACGCATACACACTACTGGAGTGTCTCTGGTGCATCCCAGAATGACCCGCATCGCTTCATTCTGTATGCGCTCTAATTTCACCAGCTGACTCTTTGAGACAGTGGTCATTCCTAGTCCATAATCAATCACTGAGAGGATCAAGTGCTGGTATAGTGTGAAGAGCATTCTCTGCTCTGTGTCCATTGCAGCCATAGTTTTAAGTGCATTGAGTCCCTTTTGAGATCTTGTCACAACATGGTCCTTGAAGGACAGACTCCTGTCAAATGTGATTCCCAGATACTTCAGTTTGTTCTCTCTATTGACGCTTCTACCATCTATCGTGAGGCTTGGGGTATCATCTCTCACAATCCTATTGTCCAGAGAGCACCACAACACCGCCACCTTTTCCGGGTTGATGACAGCACTCATTTCAGTGCACCAGTCAATCACTTTGTCCACTGTCACCTGTAGCTCCTGGGCTGTTTGATCCCTATTTCTCCCCTGCCTGTATGCAAGAATATCATCTGCAAATGTTAGAATCCTTCCAACCCCTGGTGCTTCTAGGTATGCAATCTTGCTCGTATACACATTAAAGAGCACCGTGATTAGTGAGAAGTTAGGGAATCTCAATTTTCTCCACTAATTGCCATCTGTCTTAACCTTCAAGAAAGATCTATGCTAATGAGATTTTACAGTGAATCAAGTTGAATTGGCTTATGGGAACCCCTATTGGTCACAGGTACATAGTAGTTAGGACCAATATTGCTTACTATTCTGCTTCAAGCTTTAATTTACGAAAAGCGGAGAGAGACTGCCAGGCAATTGTGTCATAGTGACCTTCTGTAATGTCTTTAGTTCTTTCTTTCTTTTCCAGTATGGATCTAGCTGATGAAAGATCGCGTGTGACAGTATCTATACTGTCTAGTGACAGCAGTCGTCTTCTGTCTGAACGTTTTCTCTTCTTTGGATTACTGACGATTTGAAAACCGTCATAGTCTTCATTTTTTAGATTGTTTTCTTGTGTGTTGTTTTCTTGTGTGTCCCTGTCTTCTTGTGTGTCTATTTGAATATTAAACCGGGATTTGTTTTCACGTGGACTTCTAGTAATAGCATTTCCCCGTCTCTGGATAGTTAGATCAGACGCCCGTGTGTATTGTTGCGCACGTAAAAAATCCATTGGCAGTTGGAAGTCGAAACAGAGTAGCCTAACAGCGCTGCCCGTGCAAAATTTCGAGTTAAACATCTACCCAAGTATTTTCAAGATCCTCGCCGGTGCTTCGGAGTTCGTGCACTGAGCTCAGTTTCTCCAGACTCAGATTTGAATTAGGAGGAGAACGGAGCACATATGGTTTGCACCCGTGTGCCGTGATGTTGATCTATCGACTAAACTAAACTAAACTAAACTAGACTATTAAACGTGTGAATCAGTTCTGTTCTTTTCTGTGGAGGAGTTTCTCGCATGAAAGACGGGAAATCTTCTTTACTGTGTACACCAATTGCTTCTGTTGGTGTTATCAGTGGTCGTCTGCTAGGACATGTATTTGCTCAGTGGTTATCTTGACCACACGTAGGGCAATTGGCCTTTCTCCCGGCATCGTAATCAATACGCTGTGATTATTGTTAATAACCCCATGTGTTTAGATCCGTATGTAATGTAATGGGGCACTTCCTTTATGGGTTGCAGAGTGCACCCCACTTTCCAGCCCCATTGTTCAGCCTGAAGACCTCAGCCTTATCCTCCCCTATAAACTGTGCACCAGTTTTCTAACTCCTTCAGGGGTAATCATGACAGGCAACTAGTGTACGGTCAGCCTGTCTCTTTCTTTCTCTAGATTGTAGAGTGATATGTCTATCCCTAGGCTTGTTAAAGTGAACTTGTGTTCCGTGTAACTTGTCATACACGGGTTTCTGTCCTTCTGTTGACAGGTGAAAGTACCACCTAGTGGGAACCTCGAACCTGTGCAGGTCGATGATTCCCCAGAAGGCACACCTCCTGGACCAGTTAAGGCACTAACAATAAAAGCTGGTGTCCGTTTCGCCGCAGACCCAGGATCATTAATAGAGCAAACTACAGTACCAGGCTGGTGAAGGTGGTTACCTTCGTAGTCGTTCCTTGGAACGGCAAATGTAGCGATGGTTGGATTCATATTAATAATTTGTTGTTTTCGGTAATAATAATTCCAAAGAAAAACTCACAATATCTTTTAGAATATCAATTCCAAATAAAAACGCACAATATGCCCTTGAAAACTTAGTTGAGAAATAGTGACTAATCCGATATTTAAATAGCGTAAATTGACACGTCAGACCATTCCACCAAAAGAAAAGAATGACCAAATCAGTCAGAAGGCCATCAAACCCTACTCAAGACGACTACCACGTTATGGAAAGACCAGAACAAGTCATTATTCCGCGCCTCAGAATAGGGCCCAATAGATTACGCAACCAAATGTATACAAAATTCAAGATTGTTGACTCAGCCATGTGCACATGTGGTTTGGCGTCGCAGACAGCAGAGCACATACTCCAAGACTGCCCAAAATATAACATATCTAGGCAAACCTTCTGGCCTAGAGAGACAACAGTGGAAGATAAACTCTATGGACCTCTGAGTGAACTAAAAAAGACTGTTAGATTCATACAAGAGACAACATTGCAGTTATAAACATATTTCAAGCGAACGAAAGAAAAGACACGTCAGAAAATATGCTTCCAACAATGCGAACTCACAATTTTGCCAAAGTGTTTGTCAACTCTGTATCGAGAATATATGAACCGTGGTTGTGACAGTTAGTCAGTTGCATATCCTTTACAGGACGTCGCAGTCAACACCAGCATATTTTTAGTTTTGCTGTTGTGATCTCTTGGCAAATTTACGTTCAGTAGTTTGCCATTGCTTTTTGAACGACCGGCACCCATACCATTTTCGTAAAACAGAAAAACAAGGCGGTCTGTTGCCAAATCGCTCGCAGCTGTATGTCGAACGCGGGTTTGCGAACTGCGTCCTTGAACCCTTCGCCACGGATCTGGCTGGTTGTGACAGTGCACATGGGATTTTCGCTCTTATGTGAAGGTGATTCTTGTCCAAAAGCGGTTCTCCTTTATCAGGAGAAGTATTTACTCACACAGATCATTAGTTGATGGTGGTTGTGGCCTTTTAAAGGCCAGTCAAAAATAAATCGTTGCGGAATCGTTTACATTTAACTGCATTGAACGAATAAAACATTGAATATAATATCAAGTAGAAATACAAAGATGGCTTCTAACATTTTCCCACTTGTAAAATAGAGCCATAATTTCTAACAATCTTTAAAGATTATTTAAAATTTTTTAAGGCCTTTTATAAGGCACCCAATCCTTGTTAATTTATATAAAGACTTTACAAAATATAAGAAATGTACTATAATTATTTAAATCAAAAAGCACATTTATGTTACTTTGAGTAAATTCCCTTTGATATTTTTTGTTCCCCCTTCGCTAGATTTTGAATCCAGGTCATGTCCATATAAGAGTGTTAAGGGGATACATAGAGCCTGTTCTTTTGTATGGATGTGAAACTTGGACAATGTGCAGTCAAGCTGAAAAACATCTGATGGCTGCAGAAATGTGGTTTCTGAGGAAAATGCAAAGAATACCATGGACAGATAGAAAAACCAATGATCAAGTACTACAGGAGACAAATGAAAATCGTAAATTGATTAGAGAAAATAGACGTAGACATGTTATGAGAAGAAATGGATTGGAGAACTTATTGACAACTGGCAAGATCGAGGGGAACAGACCAAGAGGAAGACCGAGAGGAAAATACCTGGATGGCTTGGCCACATGGCATGGACGAGACAGAAACACTGAGCTGATCCACGACTCTGGTGATCGGAGTGAAATGGCTGGTAATGACCGCCCACGCTTTCCGGCATGGCACATGATTGATTGTAGTCCATACACACTATTTCTAGTAGTGCATGTGGGCTTGCTTTCCCTAATACCAGTGTCTTTCGCCATCAAGCGAACCCACTCCGACTTCAGAGGGACTTGTAATTTACATTCCCAAATCAAGAACGAGAGGTCAACATTTTAGTCCGACTGTCCGGTGTAGGGGATGAAGCCCTTACCTCGGTATCAGCACACCGGATGTTTAAGAACATGCGTTCTTTTCCATTCAGCCATGCTGACCCTAATGTCCCTTGAAATAAGTGTTATGTTGTTATGACCCTTTCGACTATTACAATTGGATGTGTTCCTTGTAAAGTGGTTTTATTTACAAAACAGTATATTTTGTTTACCTACAAATCAGTCTGTATTTTCACAGTGTGTTGTGTGCTTTTATACATTTTGCGAATGCAACATATACATTCATATACACATATGATAATATTATATTCTCGGCGTGGTTGAATCACCTAGACATTACTTATTGACGATGTGTCCTGTATGGTTGATTCTTAGTGTTTGTATTTTTGTGTATAACTCTTGTAGGGCCAGTTCTCCTTGTTTCGTATCCTGTATTAGTGTTTTGTGTTGTATACTGTGAATTATTTTGCTGAAGGTGAAATGTCTGATGTCTTTGCTTATGTCTGTGATTGTTTGTTTTGGGGGATCTAACACTTTACCTAAATATATTATCATTGTTTGTTTTGGGGATATAACACTGTACCTAAATATATTATCATTGTTTGTTTTGGGGATATAACACTGTACCTAAATATATTATCATTGTTTGTTTTGGGGATATAACACTGTACCTAAATATATTATCATTGTTTGTTTTGGGGATATAACACTGTACCTAAATATATTATCATTGTTTGTTTTGGGGATATAACACTGTACCTAAATATATTATCATTGTTTGTTTTGGGGATATAACACTGTACCTAAATATATTATCATTGTTTGTTTTGGGGATCTAACACTTTACCTAAATATATTATCTTAGAAATGATGGAACTGCTTACAACTGAACTTCTCCCAAAAATTGTTGATATCTTGTATTTGTATCTATGTAGAATGTCTGTAATTTGTTTTGTCAGTGAATGCCATGTTTCTGTGTGTGTTTTTCTGGCATCGCATGGAAATGTGATCCAATATATTTTTATGTTGTCTGTGACTGTTAGATCCAGGGGGAAATCCGCTTTATTCTTCCACTTTTCCAGACCCGTTATATTAAATTTCTGTATGCGTATTTTGACCCCAATTTCTTCACCAAACTATCTGACGTTGTGGAGTATATTTACTATGGATGTGTATGTTGTAGGGGAGAAAGCGGTGTCATCTGCATAAGCAATTAGTTTTCGCTCTCCAGACTCATGTATGAATATTCCTTTAATGTTGGTGTCCTCACTGATTGCTTCTAGGAGTGGTTCTAGTGTGAGTACATACATGATTGGTGATAGTGGACTCCCGTTTATTACAGATCTTGTGATCCTGAAACTGGCAGTGAGTAAATGACTCACCAGTACCTTACTTTGAGAATTTGTATACAAGATTTGTATCCACTGTCTATAATACTGTCCTATGTTATAGTGTGTTAGTGCCCTGTGTTAATATTAGTGTGACATTCTGTCAAAAACCTTTTCCTAGTCCATCGACAAGAGGGAGGGTAGACAGTCTGTCTGGTGGGTGTATGTGATGATATCTCTAATGAAGTGTGTATGTTTGGTGTATGTTTCTGTGTTGAATACTGCACTATTGGTCTGGGTGTATGAGTGATAGCAAGAACGTTTGTATTTTGTTTGAAAGTGTATATTGTTAGTTTATACGAGCATGAGGTGAGTCATGTTTTGTACATAATCTGTATGTTGGAGTAGGGTCCTGATGAATTTCCAATGTTGTGATCTTTTTGAGAGCCGTGTATTTGTAATATATGTACTGGTGTATGCTAGTACTGCTTTGTGATCTGTGAATGTTTATGTTTGTTGTATGTATTTTATTTGAGAAGAGTGACTAATTTTGGTAAACAATTGGTTGATTATTGTAATTTCTTAGTGCATGTATGTTATCAACGGTGTATGCATGTATAATAATATTTTCTAACTGTATTATGTAGAAAGCAATGGCAAACTACTGAGCATGATCTTGCCAAGAAATCAACAATCAGCTGAAAGATGCTGATGTTGACAGCGTTGTCCTGTAAGTTGAGTTGAGTTGAGTTAAGAACCGACACCACCGCACTCAGGACATTCCCATACGTGCTCCATCCCCTCGTTCAACAGCCAGCGAAGAGTCATACTATGTCAAAGACTTAGCTAGGCAGTAGTGAAGACCACCCTGAATGAGTGGTCTACCTCAAGTAGATTAGAGGTAACTCAGTGCCCCTACATGAGGGCAGGGTAGGTGATAGGAAGGGGAACTATTAAATAGTTCTCTCATGAGACACGGAAGGTGTCAAGCCAGAGAGTAAGCACTCTGGTCACGGCGCCAATCACGCCTACGTGATAGACACGAAGGAAGTGGAATACCACTCAAGAGGAGACGGCTACTCTGAGCGTGCTGAGTGATGCAGCACGCACAAGCCGAAGGGCACACAAGGTCCTTCCGCGTGGTGTGTAGCCACGCGAGGAATAGAGTCAGACTGAGGGACTGACTTCATAGTGAGCGCATCGCTTAGCGTCGATGCGTGTTTCTTTAGCCAAGTAGATAGAGTAGAAGTAGGGTTAGGATAACGACTAGTGATAGGCCATTCTGTGTCTTAGTGTGTGATTTATTAGCGACCGTTTTGTGTATTGATGTAGTGTAAAGAGCCAGCGGCAATAAAATGTGTAATCCATGCCTCTCGTACGACTTACAATCTTTTTGTGTGGTGCGAGAGAAGTTTATCCCGTAATGCCTGACCCATCGGTTGGTGACAGGCAAGGATAAAAGTGGTGTCAGAAGTGTGGCTTGAACAATTGTTCAAGCTAAAACACTCACCCACGGCTCTAAAATAGCATTACTATCAGTGAATAGCAGGGTTTAATTTGTGTTAGTGAATAATGACGTGTGCAGACTAGTACAAGTTGCGAGCTGAGCTGTGCCCATCGTGTTCAATCGTATTTATTTATGCTTATTGAAATGTTTTGTATTCTATGAACACGTTTTCTGATTTGTAAGTATTATTAATATAGTTTTCTATCATTTATTGTTATAACTACTTATTTATTTATGAATATTTGTCAAATATGATTCATGGCGGAGCGATACACAAAGAAAAGTGAGCCGGCGACAATATTGATTTTTCCAATCTAAAAATAGCGCTGCGCCTGTGACGTAGCGTGACTGACAAACAGCTGCGTTACGTCCATTTGCATTCAGCGACAGATTGTTGACAAATCGCAAAGCGGCTGCTCGCCTGAATCTTTGCTTTATATCATATATTATTGGTTTATATAAGTTATTAGATTGAATATATTTATTTATTTCAACAATATTATTACGTTTATATTTATTTTAAAGCATTTATTTAATTATTTCTTTAGCTTTTCTAGTTGTTATTGTCACGATGGCACTACTTTTGCTAGGCAAATAAAACTCGGTCTGCACAACACTTCCATAGATTAAACTAGATTAGGTAAGGAAGGCAGAAGATGTTAGAACGAAGACAGGACATTGGCATTTAATATTAATTATTCTACATTGTTTTGTCCGGGGGCATGTGATTGTACGAAATTGTCTAAAGTCATATGTCGTTTACAATTTGTTAATTGGTGATGCTCTTGTAAACCAGGGTGAACAACAGCCGTTTAGAAGTGTAACACAAGGTGTTTGTCGTTAGTGCCAAACGATTGGACCTGAGATGGCAAACGATTGTACCTGATTGATCTGGATTGTTAAGATGAGTATACCCAAAGTATTTTGAATGCAATATGATTAATAATGCATCTCTTTTTCAGCGTGTGATGTATTAGTATATTTTTTGGTTGTGATCCATTTGTCGAGGCATAATCCTAAGAGTATATTTTGTGTACACAGGGAGTTAAATACCTAACATATATAATATAAATAAGTGAGTAAATAATTGAATGCCTGTCAGCTCTAGCTAATTACCCAACAACATGGCAACGTTAGCTGATTTCATAAAAGCAGGCAAAGAATTAGAGTACAAAGGAAAGGAATTAGAGCAATATGCTGATCAAAAATTTAAGGAAGCAAAAGATGCTGAGAGAGATGAACGTGCACGACAAAGAGAACATGAGAAGGAAATGAAGCAAAAGCAATTAGATCAAGAGAGAGAACTAAAGCAAACAGAGATAGATGAAATGGCAAGAGTGAAAGAGAAACAAATACAGGTCGAATCAGAAACACAGTTAAAGATGAAAGGTATGGAAGTAGACTCACACTTAGAGATCTCTGCTACAAAGCTAAAGAGTCAGCAAGAAGAAAATAAATTTAATAAGTATAAAAACATTATTAAACCATTCTGTAAAGAAGACTCCATATCAGCCTGGACAGAAAATGTCGAGTACCAGTTTAAATACCACCAAGTACCAATCGATATGTGGGCTATGATTTACATGAAGAATCTGAGTGGGGAGCCCCTTAAAGTAATTGAATCAATACCAACTGATCTTAGATCTAACTATCAGTACATCCATGATAGGATAATGCAACACTTTCTTACTTGATGCCCCTGGGTATCAAGTACAGTTTTCAAATTTAAAACCAAAACCAAGTGAGACTTTCATCGACTTATGTCTCGAATGTCCAAAGCTGTACTAAATAGATGGCTCAATGCAGCAAACATAGGAAAAGACTATGAGAAACTTAAAAAATTTAATAGCCATGGATAAAGTCATATCCACAATACCATCTCCTTTTGCTAAATTCCTTCAGCAGTCAGACATCGAGACCATAGAACAATTTGAAAAGAAAGGCTCGGCATATTTTTCCTCGAATAGGGATATTTTTAAAACATCTAATATCGACTCTGAAATAGTCTCTTTTGTTAAGGACCAACCTAAAAGCTATCGTAGCAATAAAAAACCATTTCAGAGAGTCGACAAGAAAGACCAAAAATTACCTAAATGTGTGTATTGCCAACTTTTTCATGATACTTATTCTATGTGTGATAAATCACCAAACTATCCTGCACATCTTGAGACGGTCATTAAGAAGCAACAAAACAAGAGATCTGCATACAGGCGTGCAGTCAAATGCTTCTTCTGTTCTAGCTACGGGCATTATTCAAATAAGTGCCTGGGACGCCAACGTATGAAGGCCAACAGTGCAGTGTTAATTGATACATCTTCTGATAGCGGTAGTGAGACTGAGTGTGATGTCGAAAATGTGTTACCATTCAACCAATGTGAAGATGTGTGTTGTGTAAACGATATTTTAAACTTTGATAATTGTGAGCAATGTCACCAATTTCATGCAGACGGCAAACTTACATGTGGACATATTGTAACATCCTCCTTTGAGAATGCAAACGCAGCTGTAGCCTCCAGAGGCAATCTATTGTTTCACTCTGCATTGGTCAACGATAAGCCATGCCGATGTTTGCTTGACAGTGGGAGCTCTATTATTGGTATTAAAAGGAACTTGTTAATCCAAAGGATTATACTGGTGACTCTGTAAAGTGCCGTACGTTTTCTGGTAATATAGAATCCTATCATCTGGCAAGAGCCCGTATAAACACCCCGTTCCTTTCTGGTACCTTTACATGTGCAATATTAGAGAACCCTTGTACTGATTTAATTCTTGGGTGTCTACCCCAGCTAAGGCACTGTACAGATGAAGAAATATCCGCCTGGGAGGAGAAAAATGGACTAACTCCAGTGAACAGTGCAGATATCCTCAAACATCACAGTCCTAACAAAAGTGCTAGACCCATAATACTTGAAACTGATCAAGACGTAATGGTGCTACTACCAGACAAGCATAATAAAATGATAACTTCTTGGCAAGGGCCATTCAAGGTGATACAAAAACTTTCGGATGTCGAGTATGAAATATCGATAAACAGACACTTAGAGATATTTCATATCAACATGTTGAAACCCTACTTTTCACGACAAGAGACAGAATTAGAGACAGACGAACACAATTGCACCCACACCTAGTGATCAGACGACAGACATACATAACGCAACTACACTAGTTAGCGAGACTGGCAAAGCCGACGAGATGCACACACCTAGTGAGTTTACAGAAAACGCACTTAGCACCACAACCGTACTGAATCAGGTAGACGACGACGGGATGGAACTACCCGTTCCAATTGTGGACAAGACTGCTACATTAGAGTGCATACGGTTAGAAACAGGACTAACAGACGAGCAACGACGACAGACAATAGAATTAGTGACGGAATACAAGGACATATTTTCCGACATTCCAGGTAGGACGGACAGGATCGAGCACTCCATCCTTCTTTCGGACTCTAAGCCTATCAAATGCAGGCCGTACTCTATCCCACTCAGCTATAGGGAAAATCTAAATAAGGAAATTCTTAATTTAGAAGCTAGTGGGATCATTCAGAAATCTACATCTGAGTACTCCTTTCCAATCGTCCTAGTCAAGAAAAAAGACTCCACAATTCGTCTTTGTGTGGACTATAGGAAACTCAACAATGTCACTAAGATCGACGCAGAACCAATTCCTTCCTGCGAAGATCTTATTCTTGATATGTCCACCTCCAAAATCTTCTCTAAATTAGATCTTACTAAGGGATATTGGCAGGTCCCTATGCAGACTGAATCCATCCATCTTACTGCTTTCTCAACACCTTTAGGTCTGTACGAGTGGCGGTTTCTTCCTTTCGGACTTCGTAACGCTCCTGCCACTTTCGTACGCTTAACTAGAGATTTACTACATGGAGTGACGAATACAGTGACCTATATAGATGATATTTGTGTCCATACAGACGACTGGACAACACACTTACTGAAACTCAGACATGTCTTCGATAGGTTGCGACTCTTCGGTCTCACGGTCAAACCGAGCAAAGTTGAATTGGGCCTAAAAGAAATTGATTTTTTGGGTCATGTCATTTCACAAGGACAGCTAAAAACTGACAATAGAATTATTACAAAAATTATGAACCTGACCATGCCTACAACAAAGAAGCAGGTCAGGAGCCTTTTGGGTTTAGTAAATTATTACAGTAAGTTCATACCGAACTTAGCTGAAATTACCAGTGTATTTTCAAATGTGTTAAAGGCATCAGTAAAATTAAATGTTAAAGATGCATTATTAATTTCTGCATTGTCAAAATTGAAACTCCTATTTAGCAATGTACCAATCCTCCGTTTGCCTAATCCTAGGCTCGTTTATTATCTTAGGACAGATGCCAGCAGGATCTCCATCGCTGCAGTACTAGGCCAGTTTTATGATGGCATCTTCCATCCGATTTGCTACGTGAGCCGCAAGATCACACCTGCTGAGTCCAGATATTCCATATCAGAGTTGGAAGCCCTAAGCGTTATCTATTCGGTGAGAAAGTTACATCGATTTCTAGCGGGTGTTCACTTTGTGGTCCAGACCGACAACTCCCCGATCACGGTCATACAAAGTGGGGTGCATCGTAACGACCGCATTTACAGGTGGTCATTAATATTGCAGAATTATACTTTTAGTATAGAGCATATTAAGGGTAAGGACAACATTCTGGCTGATACCCTTAGTCGACCATCTGAGGTAGAAATACCTGAAATTCCACATGAATAGGTAGTTTAAGGAATGGTTAGTTAGTACACTTAGATTATCCTGTGTAAAATATACTATGTAAAGACATAGACATCATGTTCAGGACTGTGTGCTAAGAACAGTGAACTACCATGTGTCCGTAGACAACAGAATGAGAACTGTGCTCCAAGAACAAGTGAATCACCGTGTGTACATAGACAGCTCATTATTTACTATGCTCCATTTGTGTTCCGGTGAATCAGCTATGTTAATCAGGGAAGAACAGTGTCAGAACAATACATAAATAACAGACACGAATATACTTGTCTACGACACCAGCGGAATCTACGAGTGTGATAATACCCATAAGACACATGTATGACGGTGTAGTGTATTTAGTATACCCAGGATAAGTGTGGATATATAAACTATGCCAACGAGAGGAATTTCTAAACGTGAGGGCAACCACTAACCTGGGGTATTTGAATACTATGTATATATATTGATTTAATGTGATATGTATTATAACGATTTTAATATAGTGATAAAGTATAGTTAGATTAATTACTTTAATATAGATTAGATTAGATTTAGGGAATATAATATTTTTTTTTTTTGTAGTGTAGATAAATCATTAATTTACCCACTTACTTAGCTTAAAAGTAGATTAGTAGAGTACTTTAAACTTAATAACAGCTAATTAAAGACTAGGATAAAATGTTTAGATAGCAGTACCATTTAGTGTAGGATAAGAACAGCACCATTTAGTTCATTTCATTTAACTTTATTTCATTCCATCTTAATGAACACTTTAACAACCTCATCATTTAGGATTAAAAGTAGTTTATACCTTATAGGATTAGACAGATAAACATACATCATTTATATCATTTAGATTATAAATATCAATCATATATGTTTTCATTTAAACATTAAAACATTATCTAGAATTTTGTAGCATTTCACATCACCCATCTCAGAAAGGTATATAACTCATCTCACATTATTGTCATTCTTTTTAGATAGTTAGATTACTTCCCTTAGATTAGAGTAAAGTGGTGTAACAACTTTGATATATGTTTATAAAAGTAGTAATACTAAGTAGTATTAGGATTTCAGTAGAACATACTAGAGAATATCAGGGTACAAACCATCAACCCTTTTTCTTACATGTAAATATTGTGTAAATACATGACTCGTGCAGCAAGTTACGCACAGTCATTCAACTCAATTTTTTTTTCAAACTGAGCCAAACTTGTACAGTGTCACTTCAAGGTTTTTAAATAATTGTGTGAGGATAAAAGATGTGTGACAGAAGTGTGAAAGTGAGAGTAAATGGAAAATATACAAGGGAGAGTGAGGACAGCCAGCGGATTTTTTCTGCCGCTCAACGCGACTTTTTATTTTTTGTCTGCGTCAAGCGTTTGCTTTCAATGTTGAAAATGTACTGTCTTGAGTGTGTTATGTGTAGATTAGTGTAGATCTTAGATAAAGTATTTTAAGTCTCATAAGACGGAAACGTAGTCACGAATTAGTGTTACACACTTGTTTGTGGCCACATTTAACCGAATTATGGCACTTGAAAACTAACTTACATACATATTGTAGACAGACACACATGTTAGGCGTTAAATTATACTATAGGTTAGATCCAAACACGCAAACAACCAGAAAAACAAACATATAAAGTACATACATTTTTGAGAACAAAGGGAGATAACTCCGGGTCAGGGGACACAATAGACAACGAAACACTAACTTAACAGTGAAAGATAACTTTACACGCGGAAGCGAGATAGGTAAAGCCTGTCGCACACAGCTTGTGTAAGGGTTGTTTAATATTATATGGGGGACATGAAGCAATTCATGTGTTGACCCTAAGAAAGTCAACTTTGTATGGGTAGTGAGTTAATTTACTATTTGAGGGCAGGTCTATAAGACAATGGTCCGGTTCAGACAAACCTCTAATTAATATAATATTGCGATTGAGAAGAGGGCTCACGCCAACCAGACAAGTTTGTGGCGATCACCAGTAGCCAAGTAAAGTGATACTACATTGTGACAATAGTCAGTAGAAGTCTATTGGGTTACCCAGAACCAGGTTATCAGTAGTCTTTGACAAAAATTAGATACACTAATTTTTTAGAAACCTCTTGCGTCACAACCATGAGTCAAAGTTTGTAACGCAACACAGGAGGGGAGGGTGTGTGTCAAAGACTTAGTTAGGCAGTAGTGAAGACCACCCTGAATGAGTGGTCTACCTCAAGTAGATTAGAGGTAACTCAGTGCCCCTACATGAGGGCAGGGTAGGTGATAGGAAGGGGAACTATTAAATAGTTCTCTCATGAGACACGGAGGTGTCAACCAGAGAGTAAGCACTCTGGTCACGGCGCAATCACGCCTACGTGATAGACACGAGAAGTGGAATACCACTCAAGAGGAGACGGCTACTCTGAAGCGTGCTGAGTGATGCAGCACGCACAAGCCGAAGGGCACACAAGGTCCTTCCGCGTGGTGTGTAGCCACGCGAGGAATAGAGTCAGACTGGGGACTGACTTCATAGTGAGCGCATCGCTTAGCGTCGATGCGTGTTTCTTTAGCCAAGTAGATAGAGTAGAAGTAGGGTTAGGATAACGACTAGTGATAGGCCATTCTGTGTCTTAGCGTGTGATTTATTAGCGACCGTTTTGTGTATTGATGTAGTGTTAAGAGCCAGCGGCAATAAAATGTGTAATCCATGCCTCTCGTACGACTTACAATCTTTTTGTGTGGTGCGAGAGAAGTTTATCCCGTAATGCCTGACCCA
Source organism: Cepaea nemoralis (assembly GCA_014155875.1). NCBI lineage: Eukaryota > Metazoa > Mollusca > Gastropoda > Stylommatophora > Helicidae > Cepaea > Cepaea nemoralis. The sequence goes on along the minus strand of JACEFZ010004955.1, from coordinate 18,686 downwards.
TCGGTTGGTGACATACTACTAATCGTTCCTACCGCTATCTGATTAAAAGTTCTCCTCGTCTTCACTCTCAGGTTTGAGATTCTACCAGAACCCCTGCCGATCCCCCGCAATCTCATTCGTTACACATATGGGTTCTCATTCTGTTCTCCGCCTTCTCCACCCTGTCCCACAAGCGCACAACCATCTCACCCTTGTCCATAGGCAAACTACCACCAAGAGGTGAATTTCCTGCTAGTCTATCAGCCTTTTCATTCCCCCGTACCCACGCATGGCCAGAGCAAAATATCCATACAACTCTCACAATCTGTGACCCCTGAAGCGACGAGAGCCATTCATGTAAAGGACAGGCGAATTATAAAAAAAATATGCAGATTCGTCCCTGGTCATCCGTGAGTGTCCTAATAATATCTCACCAGTCTGATGTCTGCAGATCCCCTCCTCAGTAAATCCCGCAGCGTGTAGCGGTTCACGACAACAGTTCTGTGTTGGTTTATTAATCTTCTTTGGTTCCTGCATAGTGTTCTTGTTTGGCCACACCTCTTTTAACTTGCTGTTCTCGCAGTCTGACCATGGATGTAGATTCACAGTCATCACTTGGTTCCCGCCAACGACTTACTTCTCGTAGAGCAGTGATTCTAAACCTTTTTTGTTAACCCGTGCCCCCTTCACCATATTTTCAGAACGTCATCCTCCCCTTTTCTTATTTCCTCCTTAAAAATCCCCCCGCCTCTATACAGTATACGTAAGGATAGTAGCTAAGTATAATAGCACATCCTAGAAAAATTATATACGTCTAATAAAACGTGATTTGCTAGTCTACTTAAGTTATAAAATGAATTCCAGAAGGGTGAGACGCACAGAACCGCAAAGTATGAAGGGAAAAACAATATCAAGTAATCGGTTCTTGTATTAACGCGATCTTGAAATCATCTTAACCCCCCCCCCCCCTCCCCCCAACGGAAACCCTAAAATTTCCCCCTCCCGGGGGGGGGGCGGGGGGGCGTTCCCACCGGTTGAGAACCACTGTCGTAGAGCATTCAGTATATCAGCCTGGTCCATGGCTCGTCCTCCCTCAATAGTAGCCTTACCTGCATGTCTGTCAACCTGCTCATTTTCTTGGACACCCGCATGCCCCGGCATGAAAATGAAACTAATCTTTGCCAGCCGTGACCGCCTCAGAGACACCAGCCACCGTCTTCGGGCCCACCCCATCGCTATCTTCCTGAGCTTACTCATTGAGTCGCTAGGGAAACATGCCCGAGAGAAGGTCTGTGTCTCGAGCCATGTAATTGCTTTACTTACTGCCATGACTTACATAGTCAGATTAGTTGTTGTCAAAACAAAAGCATTTGCCAGTATTTGCATTTGCATTTTTGCATTGTATAATGCATTTGCATTATTTCCCAGAATTGTCCTGCACAGACTTCAAGTCCTGGGAGATCAAGTCTACCCCGAATCACAGTGCGGCTTCCGTCAGAACCGGTCTACCATTGATATGATATTCTCATTGCGACAGATGCAAGAAAAATGCCGGGAACAAAATCAGCCACTGTTTATTGCCTTCATCGACCTCACAAAGGCATTCGATTTGGTCAGTCGTGAGGGTCTGTTCAAAGCACTGAAGAAGATTGGCTGCCCACCAACTCTTCTGTCCATTGTGGAATCGTTCCACACAGGCATGAAGGGTATAATCAAGTTTGATGGCTCAACTTCAGAAGAGTTTGAAATCAAGAGGGGAGTTAAGCAAGGCTGTGTACTATCCCCCACCCTCTTTGGGATATACTTTTCACTTCTACTGAAATATGCCTTTCGTGATCAGGATGACGGTATATACATTCACTCACGCTCAGATGGTGGCCTCTATAATGCTCAGAGATTGAAGGCCAAGACCAAAATTAGCAGGGTACTAATCAGAGAGATGCTTTTTGCGGATGATGCTGCGATTACGAACCACTCTGAGGAAGAATTACAACATCTACTATCTGCATTCTCCAATACTTGTTCTGAATTTGGTTTAACAATTAACAAAAAGAAGACACAGATTATATCTATCCATAAGCATGGTAAAGAGAATATTTTACCGTGTAGCTTGTCATACACGGCTTTCTGTCCTGTTGACAGGTGAAAGTACCACGTAGTGGGAACCTGGAACCTTGCAGGTTCATGATTCCCCCATAAGGCACACCTCCTGGACCAGTTAAAGCACTAACAATAAAAGCTGGTGTCGATTTAGCCGCAGCCCCAAGAATAGTAACAGAGTAAACTACAGTACCAGGCTGGTGAAGTTGGTAGTGGTCCCTTGCAACGACAAATGTAGTGATATTTTAATTCATTTCAATAATTTGATGTTTTCGGTAATATTAATTCCAAATTAAAAACTCACAGTATCTTTTAGAATATCAATTCAAAATAACAACAGCGTAAATTATATATATATATATATATATATATATATATATATATATATATATATATATATATATATATATATATATATATATATATATATATATATATATATATACACACTAGCTGACCCGGCCCGGCTTCGCCCAGTCCTTGGTGGGGAGCATCTCGTTTAATTCATATAAGTAGTCATATAAGTTCCCGTTCCCGTTACCGACTGTCTGTCTGTCTGTCTGTCTGTCTGTCTGTCTGTCTGTCTGTCTGTCTGTCTGTCTGTCTATCTGTCTGACCCGGCCCGGCATTGCCCAGCTCCTGGTGTGGAGCATCTCATTTAATTCATATAAGTAGTCATATAAGTTCCCGTTCCCGATCTGTCTGTCTGTCTGTCTGTCTGTCTGTCTGTCTGTCTGTCTGTCTGTCTGTCTGTCTGTCTGTCTGTCTGTCGGTGTCTGTCTGTCTGTCTGTTTGTCTATCTATCTATCTCTGTCTGTCTGGCTGTCTGTCTAATAGACCCATCCCTCTGTCTCTCCCTCCGTCTATCCCTCCCTACCTCCCTGTCTGTCTGTCTGTCTGTCTGTCTGTCTGTCTGTCTGTCTGTGTCTGTCTGTCTGTCTGTTTGTCTATCTATCTATCTCTGTCTGTCTGTCTGTCTAATAGACCCATCCCTCCGTCTATCCCTCCCTCCCTCCCTGTCTTTTTGTCTATCTATCTATCTATCTATCTATCTATCTATCTATCTATCTATCTATCTATCTATCTATCTATCTATCTGTCTGTCTGTCTGTCTGTCTGTCTGTCTGTCTGTCTGTCTGTCTGTCTGTCTGTCTGACCCGGCTTGGGTTCGCCCAGTCCCTGGTGTGGAGCATCTCATTTAATTCTGAGTAGGTAAGAATCCGCTCTGCCTTCAAAATGTTGACGTGAAGATTTTCTTCCTGCAGCTGCTTCTGTATTTGTTGATCAGTAAGCTCCATTTTTAGCCGCTTGACCACCCATCTGACTGTGTTTGAATCAGTGTTTCTGATTCTGGTGTCTTGGTCCTCCTTCCTCTCACAAGTTTTTGTGTTCGTCTGTGGGTAGTCGTCGCTCTTCTTATTGGTAGTTTCATTGACTGTAGGTTCAGATACTTTATTACAGCTTGCATGCAGACTCTCCAAAGGCAGGTTCGTCTTCTTGATAGTCTGGTCGGTTTTCTCACTATGCATCTTGGAAGCTGCTTGTTTCTTTGTGCTATTACGACGTGCCATTTTCCCCCCCGCTGCTTGAAATGTGTAAGGCGTCTTGGCTTGATAGCGCTGAGAAGTGCTGTCAAGCGAATCGTGTCGATATGATGGCGGAAAACACTAAAGATGCGATGATATTGTTCAACATCTTTTAGATAACTTCTTAAGTATAGAAAGATGAGTTACAATGTTATGCATTATGCATTATTTTTATGTAAACTTTGAAAATGTCTAAAAGATTGTATCATTATTTATTATAACTCATATGCCGGTACATAACTATAGACAAAGAGTTTATAAATCTTTGCTTGCTTGCTTGTGTTCGTTGGCTTGAGCTCCAACGCGACGTCCTGTATGTCGGATGAAGGCATCCTGTTGTCCAACATCAGTGTGATGTCATACAGGACCTGAGGTTTGCGTGAGTATCCGTTGTCCCATGTCTGGCTTATTGGTGTGCAGAGGAGGAGGGGAGGAGGAGTAGAGAGGAGGAGGAATGTGAAGGGAGGAGGAGGGAGGAGGTAGAGGGAGGAGGAGGAGGAGGGAGGCGGAGAGAGGAGTGGGGAGGAGGAGGAAGAGGGAGGAGAAGGAATGTGAAGGGAGGAGAGAGGAGGAGGAGGGAGGAGGTAGGAGGAGGAGGAAGAGAGAGGAGGAGGGAGGAGGAGGAAGGAGGAGGAAGAAGGAGGAGGATGGCGGAGGGAGAGGGAGGAAGAGGGAGGAGGAGGAAGGAGGGGAGGAGGAGGAAGGAGGGTAGGAGGAGGAGGGGAGAGGAAGAGGGTAGGAGGAGGAGGGGAGAAGGAGGAGAAGAAGGAGAAGGAGGGAGGAGGGAAGGAGGAGGAGGGGAGAGGAGGAGGGAGGAGGCAGAGGGAGAAGAAGGAAGGAGGAGGAAGAAGGAGGGAGAGGAAGGAGGGAGAATGAGGAGGGGAAGAAGGAAAGGGAGGTGGAAGAGGAGAGGAGGGAGGAGGAAAGAGGTAGGGGGAGGAGGAGGTAGAGGGAGGAGGAGAGGAAGGAAAGGGAGGAGGAAGAGGAGGAGAAGGGAGGAGGAGGGAGGAGGAGGAGGGAGGAGGTAGGAGGAGGAAGAGGGAAGAGGGAGAAGAAGGGAGAAGGAGGAGGGAGGATGATGAGGGAGAAGGAGGCAGGAAGAGGAGGAGGGAGGCAGGAGGAGGAGGGATGAGGAGGGAGAGGGAGGAGGAGGGAAGATGAGGGAGGAGGGGGGAGGAGGCGGAGGGAGTAGGAGGGAGGAGGATGGAGGAGGAGGGAGAGGAAGAGGGAGAAGGAAGAGGAGAGGAGAGGGAGGAGGGAGAGGGATGAGAGGGAGGAGGAAGAGGAGAAGGGTGGAGGGAGGAGGTAGAGGGAGGAGAAGAGAGGGGGAGAGAGTTCGCCATTCCGAATTCATACTCGTCTAGTTCTTCCCTTCTACACGACTGTAGATAACTTCCTTACACATAAAAAGATGAATTGTTATTGATATTGCCGTGGCATGGAGGAATATCAGCAGCAGAGTTGATCCAAAAAACCAAAGACTGAGATCTACGGAGAGCCATGAACGCCTACGCCAGCCGGCACGGCACTTGATGATGATGATTGCCGTGTGACGATTCTGTGTAGTCACGTCATTTTCTTCCCTTTCCCTAGCGTTTTGGTTCGGGGATTCTTTCATCATCATCATCATATATTTACGTACGTATTTTGGGAGGGGGAGGAGGGAGGAGGAGGAAGAAGAAAAAAAAACTATGACAGTTGACAGCTCTGGAATGAAAGGAAGGCGTGTAGAAAATTTCATCTCAATCGGATGGGCCGTTCGCGAACAAATAAAGGACATACATATTTACATACATACATATATACATACATACATATTTACATACATACACTTTGTTTTATAAATATAGATATATATATATATTATAGCGTAAATTGACACGTCAGAAAATATGCTTCCAACAATGCGAATTCGCAATGTTGCCAAAGAGTTTATCAACTCTGTATCGAGAATACATGAACCGTGGTTATGACAGTTAGTCAGTTGCATATCCTTTACAGGACGTCGCAGTCAACACCAGCATGTTTTTATTATTGTTGCTGTTGTGATCTCTTGGCAAGTTTCCGTTCAGTATTTTGCCATTGCTTTCTGAACGACCGGCACCCATACCATTTTCGTAAAAAAGAAACGCAAGGTGATCTGCTGCCATATCGCCCGCAGCTGTATGCCGAAAGCGGGATTACGAACTGCGTCCTTGATCACTTCGCCACTGAGCCGGCTGGTTGTGACACTGCACATTGGATTTGCGCTTTTATTTGAAAGTGATTGTTGTCCACAAGCGGTTTCTCCTTTATCAGGAGAAGTCTTTACTCATACAGGATATTATTTTTGAGGGTGATTGCGGCCTTTGAAAGGCTGGTCAAAAATAACTTAGTCAATATAATATGCTTATATATTACATTAAAAGAATAAAACACTGTATTTAATATTAACGAGTAATAGAAAGATGGCTTCTAACATTTTCCCACTCGTAAAATATAGTCATTCGTTTTACATAATCTTAGAAGATTACTTAAAATTGTTATCCAGTCTTTTATGCCGTAATCACCATTTGGTAATTTATATAAAAACTTTACAAAAGATAAAGAGAAATACTATAATTATTTAAATCTTAAAGCACATGTATGTTACTTTAAGTTATGTCCCTTGAAATTACTTCTCCGCTCGCTCGTTTTTGAAACCAAGCGTAGTCAATACACACTATTTCTAGTAGTCTTATTCTTCGGCATTCCGAGCCATTGAGGTTCTTTGCTGCAGATACAAGCCGTCTCCATTCGTCTCTCTGGTGGACCTTCTCTTGCCAGTGGGTGATTCCAAGTGCTTGTAGGTCTGTATATATATTATCTCTCCACCGTCTTCTTGGTCTACCTCGAGGTCTACGGTAATTTATTTCCTGAGTGTAAGCGAGTTTTGTTTCCCTATTATTTTCCATTCTTTCTATATGCCCCATCCATTGTAGTCTATTAGCCTTCATGATACCAGTGATTAGCGGGGACTTAAACAGATCATATATGTCTTTGTTACTTCTTATTTTCCACTCTTCACTTTGTGTATCGCTAATGGGTCCAAAGATGCGTCTTAAGACTTTATTCTGAAAGCTTTGTAACAAGGCTTCGTCTCCTTTAGTTATACTCCAGGTTTCAGAGCCATACAGTACAACTGGTCTAATCAGTGTTTTGTATATTGTGATTTTGGTCTGTAAGGTGTGGAATGCGCCTGGCCCTGCAGCCAGCAGGGTTAGGATCGGCTAGCTTCTCCCGGGAGGGGTGAAGAGCGAAAATTAGTAGCCTGCCGATTACCCGCAGACTACACAAGTCAACCCCCACCTCCACGTGGTGCAGACCGGGCAACCATGACCGCGAGGTCATGGGCTAACGGGGCTATGGCTCGCCATAGGGGATGGACTCCCTGTGGTCAGATTAGTGTCCTAAACCTGCGACTGGCCTAGCAAGCCAACAGGGGATCTTCATACTGCTCGTAGAAAAACTAAGAAGTATAAACGGACTGACCCAAACGGCTATCGACCCGGCAATGTAAATGGACTACGAGATAGATCAGCGATTCAAAAAATAAGCACAATGAACGGCTGTGGTTTCAATAGTAAAGAAGAAGAGCGTATAGAAACAATGGAGGAGAGGAAAATTGGACTGATGGGAATAGCGGACACCAGAACAAAGGGGAAAGGATGCATGGAGCTCCACCGCAGTTACCCGTTTGTTACTCTGGAGTAGAACAGCAAGAAAGGGCAGGACACGGTGTGGGAATAGTCATCGAACCATGGCTAGCAAGAGGAATACTAGAAATAAAATATATATCAGAAAGAATCATAACAGTGAGAATAAAAGAACAAACAATTACAATATATGTACAGATATAAGCACCATGTAATGCAAACAATAATGAGCAAGAATGCGAGGACTTCTATGAAGACATACATGACGTGCTAAATAAAAATAGATAAGCAGGACAACATCATAGTTATGGGAGACTTCAATGCAAGACTAGGACATAACAGAGTGGGCATAGAAAAACATCTGGGAGCATTTGGAGATCAGCAAAATGAAAGGAAAGATAACGGAAATAGACTGATAGAGCTTTGCAGCCAACACAACCTCTATATAACAAACACATTCTATAAACATAAAGATTCACAAGTATACACCTGGTATAAATGGAACGATCTAGATACTAAAAGCCAACTTGATTTTATATTAACAAGAAATAACAGAAAGAGAAATATATTAGATGCAAGGGCAGTGCCCAATTTCAGTATAAACACAGATCGTAAAGCAGTCGTTGCCACAATATGAACCATCAGAAGAAGAAATCAAAGCGCAGGAAAATGCATGCCATTCGAATCAGTAAACTTAAACAACCTTAAAGACGAGGCAGTAAGGGAAAGTTATGAGAAAGAACTAACTGAACTCTTTGTAAAATTACCTACAGAAAGAAAAACAGTGGAAGAAGAATGGGAGATGTTCAAATCAAGCATTTTAAATACTGCAAAAACAACATGCGGAACCACGAAAACACGCAGAACACGGAATAAAGAAAATAACAAGTTGGTGGAACGCAGAAGTAAAGAAAGCGGTAACAGAAAAAAAGGAAAAATATAAAAAGTGGTTGAAGAGCAAACAGGAATGTGATTATAGAGAATACAGAATAGCGAGAAGACATGTGAGTAAAATAGTAAAGAGGGAAAAACAAAAAGACTGGGAAGAGTATGGAGAAACCCTAAATAAAAACTACAAGGAGGCAACTAGAAACTTCTACAAAAAGATAAGTGCAATGCGAACCAGAGGAGAACCCTTTGACCCAACTTAAATAATTAACAGCGAAAATGGAGAACCAATAAGTGAACAAAAACAGATCCTAATAAGATGGAAGCAGTATTTCGAACAACTTCTAAACATCCCATCAGATGTCACAGGAATTCAAGAGACCTACACAGATGTCACCGAAAAACCAGAACCAGACATACTAAAAGAAGAAATTATAGAAGCCATCAGATTAGCCTCATTGAACAAATCACAGGGACAGGATGAAATACCAAATGAACTAATTAAAGCAGCAAGAGAAATAGGAACAGCTTGGCTACATAGACTATTCAACCATGTTTGGGTAGAACAACAGACACCACGAGACTGCGGAAACGTCATAATTATCCCAATTTGGAAAAACGAAGGCAGCAAAAGAGACTGCACACAATACAGAGGCATTTCACTGTTGAGTCATACTGGGAAAATATTTTGCAAAATTCTTGAAAAAAGATTACGAACTACTTTAGAACCCCAGCTAAGCGAAACGCAACTTGGATTTAGGAAAAACAAAGGATGCACAGATGCCATTTTTGCTCTTAGACAACTTATAGAAAAATCAATCGAATTCAATGAAACACTCTACTTAGCCTTTGTCGACCAAGAAAAGGCATTCGATAGGGTAGATAGAAACAAGCTGTGGGAAATCCTTAAACAATATGGAGTGAGTACACATCTAACAAACCTATGTAGAAGTTTATACAACAACAGTGAATGCATAGTGAGAGCAACTGGAGGACACTCAGAACCCTTCACCATAAGATCTGGAGTACGACAAGGTTGTGTCCTGTCCCCTCTCTTGTTCATAACATATATAGACAACATATGTAAAGAAACCAGCCAAGCAGAGACAGCAAGAATACCGCATGACGAGAACACAGAAGAAGAACCATCTGCAAATCTAACCATTAGAGAACTCCTGTTTGCGGACGACCAAGCACTAATAGCAAAATCAGAAGCTGAATTACAAGACCACATGAATAGTCTAAACGAAATGTGTAGGGAACATAACATGAAAATTAGCACAAGCAAAACAGAGGTAATGACTATAACTAAAGAAGAACAAACAACAACAATTCACCTAAACGAACATCCCTTGAAACAAGTAAAGAGTTTCAAGTACCTAGGAAGTATAATATCATCAAATGGCAGATCAGAAGACGAGATCGAAAATAGGTGCAATAAGGCAAATCAACTCATTGGACAAATGGCACCAATACTAAAGAACAAACATGTATCAATAACTACTAAGAAAGCACTTTACAACACAATCTTCCTACCAACTCTGTGCTACCAATGCCAAACCTGGACAATGACAGAAAAAGAGAAAAGAAAAATCACAACAACAGAAATGAGATTCCTGAGAAGAATACTCAACGTATCAAGAAGAGATAAGATCAGAAATGAAGAAATCAGGACTAAAGTGGGGGTTAAAGCAGCACTAGATTTTATTAGAAAGCAGCAAGTCAAATGGTTTGGCCATGCAAGTAGGTTACCAGTCAACAGCATACCACAACAAGCAATGATGTACAGACCAGATGGAAACAGAGGAAGAGGCCGACCACGTAAACGTTGGACGGAGGGAATAGCAGAAGTCCATGGGAATAGTCGATATATGAAGCCCATAATCGGGCACTCTCACGAAGTTTATACTTCACCTCGACATCGCAAGGTACAAGAGGAACATGATGAGATGAGATGAGATGAGATTTTGGTGTTACGAGATAGCGTATTTGATTTTAGTAGATGTTGTAGTGCATAGTATATCTTAGTTCCAGAATTGATTCTAGTTTGCATTTCTTCCTTTATTATGTTGGAGCAGTTGAAGATTGTACACAGGTATTTGTATGTTTCCGTTCTTGTAATGGTCATATTATCTATTTGTATGTGGCCAGAAATTTTAGCCGTTCCTGCTCTTGAAATTACCATATATTCTGTCTTATCTTGATTGATAACCAGACCCATATATTGGGATTTTTCCTTTAATTGAGTCAATATTTCCAATGTCTTTTGTTCATTTCCCCTATAATATGTATGTCATCTGCATAACCAAGCAGTCTGGATGTCCCCCCCCCCCCCCCAATAGCACATTCCTCCTTTACCCTCCTTACAACTTTCTCTAGAGCCAGATTGAAGAGTACCGGATATAGTGCATCACCCTGTTTCAAGCCAGATGTTATTTGGAAAGGGTCTGATTTCCTGCCTTTATATGTTACTATATTATAAGTATCTTCCATGCATAGTCTGGTCATGTTGATTAACTTCCTTGGTATTCCAAATTCCCGCATAGCATTCCATAGACTATTCCTATGGACACTATTATAAGCCTTCTTAAAATCCACAAAAATGTTATGGAGATCTCTTTTATATTCCCAAGTTTTATCGGCTATTTGTCGTAAGATAAATATCTGATCTATTATCGATCTGTTTTGTCTAAAACCCGCCTGGTAGTCACCAAATATGTCTTCTGAAAATGGTTTTAGTCTATTTTGTAATACCGCGGATAGTATCTTATAGCTTGTGGACAGTAGTGATATCCCTCTATAATTTTCACATTGGAACTTGTCTCCTTTCTTAAAGATAAGTATCAATAATACTCTTTCCAGTCATGGGTAATTCTTCTGTCTTCCAGATTTTTATTATTAGTTCGTATTGCTTTCAACATGCAGGAGATACAATATGATTATATATACAGCCGAAACCGAAGTAATGCGAGTTAGCAGATCGCCGGGCCCACTAAGTATACAGATAAATAGCACACCTCTGAAACAAGTTAAAAAATTCAAATATCTTGGAAGTATGATCACAGAAGATGGCAGATTGGACAGAGAAATCGAAATCAGATGTCAAAAAGCTAGTGCACTTACATATCAACTATCACCCTTACTGAAACATCCAAATATACCCATGTCCGCAAAACGACAGATAATAAACAGCATATTCACACCAAACCTATGCTACCAATCTCAAACTTGGACTTTATCCAAATTACACTTGCGAAATGAGACGCCTGAGGAGAGCTACAACTTAACAATCCGAAATCGAGTAAGAAATGCTGTTATCAGACAGACTTTGGGATCAACACCTTGTGCCACATTTATTGAAAGACAGAAGATCAAGTGGTTTGGCCATGTTGTTAGAATGCAACATCCAGCAACTTACCATCACTGGCCTTACATCAAAGATCATCTGCTACGAGACCTACGAGGACGTCCAAGAAGAAAATGGATTGAAGACATCAGAGACATTGTACAACCACACGGAATGACACTATCCAGTGCCGCCCACCGGGCGCTGGAACGCAAATTATTCCTCCCCACGCCGCTTGACGGCAGAAGTGGAAGATGATGATGATGATGATGATGATGATGATGATGATGATGATGATGATGATGATGATGACGATGATGATGATGATGATGCAGTTATTACACAGACATTTAGGGAATTTTTCTGCATTTGACGTCTTGGGTCTTCGTTGTGTTTGCAAATGTGAAAGAAAACACACAATGCACCTTGTAAATACACACTGTATTGTGCGAAATAAAACCTCATTAAACGGAAGACATGTGAATAAAATAGTCAAAAGAGACAGAAAAGCATCATCATCATCATCATCATCATCATCATCATCATCATCATGTGCCATGCCAGTAAGCGTGGGCGGTCATGTCTCGCCATCTCACTCGATCACCAGAGTCGTGGATGACCTCAGTGTTCTTGTCTCTACCATGCCATGTGGTTAGGCCACCATTATTTCTCTGCCTTCCTCTTGTTATTTTCCCCTCAATTGTGCTAGTTGTTACCAAATTCTCCAAGTTATTTCTTCTCATAACGTGACCAGAAATGTTGACTATCTACGTCTAATTTCTCTAATCAGTTTACAATTATAATTTGTTTCTTGTAAGACTTGCTTATTGGTTTTTCTGCTTATTTGTGGTTTTCTTTGCATTTTCCTAAGAAACCACATTTCTACAGCCTTCAGATGTCTTTCAGCTAGTTAGCTCATTGTTGATGATTCACATCCATGCAAAAGTACAGGTTCTATGTAGCACCCCAACACCCTTTTTGTCGATGGTCAGTATGTTTTTCCTAAACGTGTACTCCACCTTGCCCAAAGATGTTCAGTAGGCTAGCGGGAGGGGGGGGGGGGGGGGGGGGGGGGGGGGGGCACCTTTCCTCTACTTTGATTGGGGATACCCATACCCCGCCACACAGTATAATAACATAACCGTTATTTCAGGGGACATTACTAATAATAGTATACATGTATTATGTGATTTAAATAACTGAGTACTTATCTTATATTTTGATATTATTTACATATAAAATAACGTCAGTTACATAAGGAAGTAATAACGGAGTAAAAATTTAGATTATCTTTAAAGTTTTTGTAAAAGTGAAGGCTTTATTTTAGACATTTGAGAATTTTATAAAGCATTTTTCTATTTCCCCTGTTATATAAAAGGTCTTACACTTTACTTTCACACGCAAAGGTGGAAAGTTTTTTTTTTTTTACAAATTGGACGACGGACGGACGGAAAGAGTGCCTGCGGACGGACGGAGACAAGGACTTGCAAAAAACTGGTCAATCAATTTATAGCAAGAACAGGAGAAAGATATATAAACGACAACCACCGAATGAAGAGGACAGTAACCTTCAATCCGTTGAAACAACTAACAGTGATGACGAATAACCAAGGAAAGACCCTTAGGCAACGGAGAAGAGATGCAACGGGTCATACACCAGGATGGGAATAGAAAAAGATACCAAACACTCCATAAAGGAAGAACATACAAATATATTTACTACCAAATTAAACTCTTTAGACAAACAAACCTAAACAGCTAGACACATAACCTCTACCCAAATAAAGTAAATTAATAAATATGCCACATAAGAGATCTGATAAATAATTACCACAAACGAGTTAAATATATAAACAAATAAATAATCAACCCAGGCAGATAAATAAAGGAATAAAGTCGCGGATAAAATAGAAAACCACAGACAATAGATGCTCATAAACAAAAAACAAATACGATGAGAATCAGGAAAGCAGCGAAAATCTAGGGCAGGAAATCAGCAGACCACCATGAATGTCTGCACCCGATGAATGTCAGTTTGTACCTTTATTGTCCATGTTTTATGTACCTAAATTCCTTTTTTTCGGACATCCACTCTTTTCCATTGTAGTGGATGTCCGGGGTGCCCTGAGATGGGCGGTTGATTGCGGGGTGACCTGGACAGGGTGTGCGTGGATTTGGCCCCTACCCGGAGGAGCCGGAAGGAGGGTGACAAGACGAGCAATCCCTCTTGGCAAGGACACCATCAGGGACGGGGACAGAGAGACCAGGACAATGACCAGTACCGGTATGCTAGGTCTACACGTGAGATGATCAACGGGAACAGGTTGACAACAGCAGGGACAACCGAACCAGGGACAGGATTTACAAAACACCCCCCCCCCCCCAAAAAAAAAAGGACTTGCCGGACAACTAGACCCCCAACCCAACGTCACAGACATTGTCTGCGCACAATATAAGTCAGATTTTACTGGCACATAAATAAAGTAATAATCTACGCACCATGAACCACTGCTATTATAACCGATGCCGCACGGGCTGGTTGAAACAAGGTGGAAAGTTTTTTTTTTTTTTTACAAATTGGACGGACGGACGGTTCACACTCACAATGACTCTTATGTGAGGCAATGAATTTTTGTCAAGGCCTGTAATAGGCCAAACATCCTATTTATTCAGCACCTTGTATTATATGCCAGGGAAGAGAGGAAGAGGAAGGTCAAGAGAAGATGGGTGCAGGGTGTGGCGGATATTCTCCAGATGAGTATATCGGACGCGGGACATCTTGCTTATGATCGAGAGTTTTCCGGAAGGTTGTTACGGGAGCGAGGTTCTGCAAAGGACATGTTTACTGAATGAATGAAAGAATGAATGAATGAATGAATGAATGTACTGTTATCCAATGCAGCTAACTTCATGCATTCCTTTGACTTGCACACACACACACACACACACACACACACACATAAACACACATACACACACTCTCTCTCTCTCTCTCTCTCTCTCTCTCTCTCTCTCTCTCTCTCTCTCTCTCTCTCTCTCTCTCTCTCTCTCTCTCTCGTGTGAACCCTCAGGCAAACGCCATATATGACTGTTTTGCAGGTTACTTTGTAAAATGGGATGCTTGTTGAGATGTTCAATGTATGGAAAATTTTGTAGGCACATACCATGTTCATAATGCAACGGTGAATGAGAATAATTGGAGTATGAAAAGATTCGCTCATACCGCTAAACTTGTGTAAATAAAATTAAGAGTGAATGAAAATACGTGGAGTATGAAAGAATTTTTATTGAAAGATATTAGTATGCATTAGAGCAAATGATTACTCCACCACCATCATCAACACGTAATATGTAGGTAATTACACCATGCCATGAATGTAATATTATCATGTGTATATGAATGTATATGTTGTATTCGAAAATGTGTAAAAAAAACAACACACACACACACACACACACACACACACACACACACAGTGCACCGTGCAAACTGCTTTGAACGAAATAAACGTTTATTGATTTAAAAAAAAATAAAAAATAAAATCAACGCTTTGGATTGTTTCACGGCATTTGGCTAAAATCAAAGTGTAGTATCTGTTCTTGTATGACGACAGTGATTAAGGGTGGACTTACTTATCTGTACTTGATCTAGAAATGGCCACCAGCAGAGGCGGTCATCACAATGACACAGGGACTTGGAACCTCATGGGACAGCTCTTGCTCCTGGGGAACCCTCTGCCCTAGAAATTAACAAATGTTTAATATTCAGGACACTCAAACACAAAATTTTACAGCTATGTTCACCAGCAATATGTAAGTTTTTTTCCTCCTTAATTAACATATGATGCATGAAATTATCGTTGTATTTTATTTTTTTTTTTTTGACATTGTTATTCTTATTTCATTCACAAGCGTCATGGGCCTGTTTCAGGCCATATACCTTAATAAAAGAATGGATCTTACTTCTCTGCCTCTTGGCTAAAACGAAAGTGTAGTATCTGCACTTAATCTTACCAGGACTACATGCAAACGCGGTCATCGATTGACAAAACGGGACGTGGGACCTAATGTGGCGGGGTCTGAACCCGTGGAGAACCGCGAGCCCTTATTTACCAACATTAAAATTTTAAAAGCATCGATGCACTTTTGAAAAACCCAATGAAAACCTTATTTGATATAAAACATTCAACATTTTTGTTTACAGATTCACGTCCTCCACCAGTTGAACAGACAAATTTACAAGGAGTCAATTGGTTTATTTTGAATTATACTGCAAGTTTTTCTTTGGAATTTCACTTACGGAAAACAACATTTATGGATCTCCCGTGTGTTACCGGGGCCCATAAGGGAAGCAAAGAATAGTAACACTGTAGCCTACCACGCATGTCGTAAAGAGGCGACTTAAGGAGGCTTGATGGTTCCGTCGCCCTGCTACTGAGTGAGTGCGTGGTGCGACACTGTGAGCTGTGAGTTTCGTGTGAAATGCTTTTTTAATCTGCCTGAGGTTCTTTGGAACGTGACTGCATGTTCGGAGTTATTGCATGTGGCTATGTCCCAGAGTTGACCTGGTCTTTGCCTTATGCAGAAATGCGTAGCTGCTGGGCTTCTGGTTGACTGCCACTGCCATCAGCGATGAACTGTATTTTCGTGGACTGTGTGGGTGAACATCTAGGAAACATTCAGATAGGAAAATACTGCCGATTCCTATCAGAGATGAACTGGCTGTTTCGTGGGGGACTGGTGTGTTGACATTCTGGTGGCGGCATTATGCACAGTGTATCTGTGCGGGCTATTGTTTGTCGAGACTCCTGTCTTTTCCACTTTTCACATTGGGCAGTGGGGATCGTTTTGTGTGATATTCACTGGCACAGGAACGGAGCATAATGGGGACGACCCGTTGCTGTGAAGTTTGAACTGCGACTAACTAACTAACTAACTAACTAACATTTATGGATATTAATTCACACATCGCTACATTTGCCGTTCCAGAATAATAAATAGTATTCAGTTATTACACAAACATTTAGAGGATCTTGCAGCATTTGACGTGTGGTGTCTTGTATTTGGAAATGTAAAAGAAAATACACAAACCATCTTGTAAATACACACTGGTTTGTGCGAAATAAAACCACATTAAACGGAATACATGTGGAAAAAAAAATAGTGAAAAGGGACAGAACATCATCATCATCATGAAGTGCCATGCCTGTAAGCGTAAGCGTTCATGTTTCGCCATCTCACTCAATCACCAGAGTCGTGGATCACTTCAATGTTCTTGTCTCGACCATAAAACGTGGTCAAATCATCCAGGTATTTACTTCACTGCCTTCCTCTTGTTCTTTTATCCTCAATCTTACCAGTTGTCACAAAGTTAACCAATTTATTTCTTCTCATAACGTGACCAAAAATGTTGACTGTCTACGTCTTATTTCTCTAATCAGTTTACAATTTTCATTTGTTTCTTGTAGGACTTGGTCATTGGTTTTTCTGTCTGTCCATGTTATTCTTAGCATGTTCCTATTTCTCGTTGCAAATGACATATTTTTATTGGTCAGGATGTTTTCCATCTTAGCTTATTTTACTTTAGTCGACAGATCAACATCACGGAACACACGAGTGTATCCCATAAGTGCTCCGTTCTACTCCTAAAGTCTGGAGTAGAACCTCAGCTCAGTGTACGAACTCCGTAGCACCGGCGAGGATCCTGAAATACTTTGGGTAGATTTTAACTCGAAATTTTGCCCGAGCAGCGCCGTTAGCTACTCTTTTTTTTTAAATTTCCAACAGCCAAAGAATTATTTATTTAACAATACACACGGGCGTCCGAACTCACTACCCACAGGCAACAATACACACGGGCGTCCGCTCTCACTACCCAGAGACAACAATACACACGGGCGTCCGATCTCACTACCCAGAGACAACAATACACACGGGCGTCCGATCTCACTACCCAGAGACAACAATACACACGGGCGTCCGATCTCACTACCCAGAGACAACAATACACACGGGCGTCCGATCTCACTACCCAGAGACAACAATACACACGGGCGTCCGATCTCACTACCCAGAGACAACAATACACACGGGCGTCCGATCTCACTACCCAGAGACAACAATACACACGGGCGTCCGATCTCACTACCCAGAGACAACAATACACACGGGCGTCCGATCTCACTACCCAGAGACAACAATACACACGGGCGTCCGATCTCACTACCCAGAGACAACAATACACACGGGCGTCCGATCTCACTAAACAGAGACAACAATACACATGGGCGTCCGATCTAACTACCCAGAGACAACAATACACACGGGCGTACAATCTCACTACCCAGAGACCAGGCGACATTTTATTACTATAAGTCCACTAAAGAATCCCGCCCTCACCGGGACTTGAACCCTGGACCTCCAGCACTCGACGCGGTCACCATACCTCGAGAACACTAAGCCCCTTTCCATCTTGCAAAAGGCTAACTTCGCCATGGCGATACTAGTTATATTCGCTTCAAGACACTTCCCATTAGATGTTATGAATGTTCCGAGATAGTTGTAACAATATACTTGTTTAAAATTATTCGCGTGTACTTGTATATTTTTAAATTTAAATATCCATTACAGGACATTGCAGTCAACACCGACTTTTTTTAAGCTGATGTTAATGTCTTGGCAAGATTACGCTCAGTAGTTTGCCATTGCTTTCTGAGCAACCGCCTCATATACCCACGTAAGTAACCAACAAACGCTATCCTTACCGAATCTAGCGCAGCTGCTTTACCCACGTGAATATACGAGATTACAGAGAAAGTCCTTAACCACTTCGCCAAGGGAGACCGACACTTGTGTATTACATTCTGGTATTTCGTTATTCCTAATGACAACCACAATCTGCATCTTCTTACAATTTAATTATATCCCTAATTGTTTATTGTGTGCAACAAACGCATTTCCTAAATGTTGCAGATGCTGCTCATTGTCTTCAGTCAATACCGTATCATCTGCATATCTAATTGTATTGATGATTCTTCCTCCAATGGTGATTTCTTTCATATTTTCTGCATTTCTGAAAATATTTTCACTGTACGGGGGGGGGGGGGGGGGGGG
>JACEFZ010004954.1:0-47337 GCA_014155875.1 Cepaea nemoralis | reverse complement strand
AGTGCCCCGTAATAGTCCCTTTGATTCCTTGAAGGTCCAGAAGGACAATATCTAGAATAAAGAAAGATTCATAGAAGAACTTGGGAATATGGGTAGCGACCATGGGATAAGTCCAACAGCTCCCCATGTGATTTCACCCATCCTTATTAATTCCCAATAAAAGCTAAATTGGTGTTAACTATGGCTATAATTAAACATACAATCACTTGTTACGTTACAATGAATAACTGGCAAGGAAATAACAAAAAAGTTTAAAGTCCCAAGATCTATTAAGTCAAAACAACTGGGTTGAGGTGATGGTACAAAGATTACACATGGTTCATGATATTATACATGCACAATCTTCAACACGACAAATAAAGTGACATGCATCATGAACATAATACATGCTCATTCCACCATTCCCAACAGAGGTGTCAAAGTGTAATGTTTGTGTTGTGTAGTCTAACTAAAGTTCTCCTGTGGATAAATAATGTAATATACTCCTGTATATAAAATGAAGTAAGTGGTTCACACTGAATTATTAAGTGTTCAGAACAATCAGAAGGATTGATGCCTGGAGATATGTAGTCTCTCCTCTTCCTATTCTAAAGCACTGGAACTGTTGGTGGTTTTCCTGAGTGCACAGGATCTAGAGATGGAAAAATGTCACCTGGAGGCAATGAGACAAGGCTGGCATCTAGTATCTGGGCCCATGAATAAATGGATCCACTTGTACGTTGACGACTGCTCATAACTCAGGCAGGTACCTGAGCTGTCTCAACCTCCTACCGTTTGGCATCATCTTCCCAATCCATTGCATCCACCAAGATTAGCACCACTTGATTCAAACAACCATAAACATATACATTCTTGAACACTCAAAAGAGCTAGGAATGAAAAAGGATAGTGAAGGAAGAATGAAGGAAGAAGGATAACAGCCTGAGAGTAAGAGCTATACCCCTTCTCCTGGCTAGTGTTGTATGAACTATGAATGTCAGTGGTCACCACAACTGTATGCATGCTAAATATCTGGTCCTGCTGTATGTGTGTGTTCTCAGGGTTTAAATTATCCCGGTATAAGCAACCCAGTCTGTAAGGACTGTGATGTGTATTCCCAGTCTACCAGGGGTTTCATTGAGATGCTTACAACCAGCAATGACACAGAATGTTGATATGATGTCTGATGAGTAAAACAAGTCACTTAGAAAGGACAAGAGGATGATGATGTTATGATGGCATTAATAAATGACACAAACATAAATACATAATTCCTGTACTCATAGTGTGGCTATACATGTTGTGTGTTGGCCCTGAGCATTTCTTGTCTAGTTTATAATTGTTTCCTCTACGCTCTCAACTCACCTCCAACTTATTATTTTCTGTTCACTGGGGATGTCCTAAATCCGAACAACTATTGTCCCACCAGCCATCAGAATTTAATATGAGTGTAACTCACATATCAATGATTTTCTCAATGGCAAGAGAAAATAAGGTTTGTGTGTATGAATGGTCATAAAGGAAAACTGCATGTGTGATGTTTACAGAAATGCTATTCTGTCCGCTCGACCAGATATTGAAGAAGTGCGCTCTTCTACAGTTGAATCGCGTCTTGTTCTACATAGTGGATCACATGACTCGCCTTCTCCAATTGATATCAGTTTTAGGGACGCCTTTTAAACTATTTTTAACTTGGCATTTCTAATATTAGAAGTGTCAAGCATGGCGTAAGGTGTTCAGGGTGTTAGTTAGTGCCCTATTGTCTTTGTTTGGTGTGCTTGATTTGACAAAGTGTGAAATGATGCAATTCATTATGTCACATCATCCCATGGCATTTAATCAGTTAATACAATAGAAAAACAAATGTCACAGAATGCACTAGAAAACAGAAAAGACAATGAGAGACTTGACTAATGATGACAGTGTTTCTGTCTAACAAATGCACTAACAGAGACAGTAAAGTACAGGGCCCAGTCTACATACCTGATTCACACTGCTAACCTCATATTCTTATAGGCCAATCGACGGTGACAGGGCGATGTAGTCAATACCAGACCAGTTGCCTTTACTTCCCAAGACAGTTCCCGGTACCCATTTTAGCTTGGATTGACCTGATCACCCCGCTCAATGTTTAAAATCTGCCTCAATGCGATGTGGAACCCAAGACCACTGGACCGACAGGCAAGCATACTAGCCACTGTGTTACTGTGTCTTCTATGTCATTTAAGAATCACCACAAATAAATCTTCTGATGTGAAGTGCGCCATTGTTTTTATTTCATCCCTCTTAGTGTAAAGCTACCTCCGTGGTGAACCCACATATGGCATTAAAAACACAGCTGAGGGCGATTTGGCAGCAGACCGCCTCACGTTGGTTTTTATAAAAATGGTATGAGTGCCGGTTGTTCAGAAAGCAATGGTAAACTACTGAATTGTCAATAAATCACAAACAGCCCAAAAATGCTGGGGTTGATCGCGACATCCTGTAAAGGATATGCAACTAACTTTAACTTAGTGTAAAGACTAGTTTTAATATTGAGCTTGGTTCATGGTATAACTTAGATTATTTAAAAATAAATTCATGTGTTAGCTCTTAAAAAAGCGTGGTGGTGGTGTTGTTGTTGTTGTTGTTTTTTTTAGGGGGGGGGGGGGGGGGGGGGTGGGGGGGTGTCAGTTTTGCCAAACGTTTATTTCAGAATGCCCTTTCTTTGGCTGGCAGCTTCAATCAAACATTATTTTGGCCCTGTTATATGTTTTAATAAACTTGTATAACACAAATACAGATTTGAAAAGAAGAAAAATAAACAAAACATCAAAATAGCTGACATTAAATTTAAACAGGAGTCAAAACCTTTCATAAAAACAAGAGAAAACCTGGCATCCTTTAACAGATTCTGTTGGTATCGTCTCATATTAGGCTCAGCAACTCTTTCTCATTTCCCTGTCTAGTATTAGATTCTGGTTAGCTTTTGCCTTTTTTTCATTTTACTTTTAAATATTTACCTAAATTTGTATCTAGGTCAAAAGTAAACACTGCAACAATTTTGTAGCTAAACAATTTACTGTAATATTAATTTAAGCAGCTAACATCAAAGCACAGAATGATTCATATATCTTTCTACATCAATACTCTGTCTGGGTAAAGCTGGGGCGACCATCCCCAACCCAGCGCGTCCACAGGTGGCGGATCGTGGAACGGCCTCTAGATGTAGAGGTTAGCTGCGAATACCCAATAAGCAGCCGCAGACCAACTGGCGGATGGCACAGAGGGTGAGGCGGGATCTCAGGGTGGGAGCTGAGTTCCTTAGAAAATGCCTCATATGCTCTGAGATGTGCCTGCCAAGCGAGTTAGGGATGCTCTAACCACTCCCCCGGGTAGGTGGAACCTGTTAGCTTTGGACAGCAGTCCATCTAGGAGACGGAAAACTCCAAATATAAACCCCCAAGTTCAAGGTGGACCAGCGTGCTGAGGAACTGGATGGCCATGGGTAAACTGGTCATGAACGTTGGACGTCTGGCAGGCGTGCGGGGCGGCACCAGGCGTATGGACTCCTGTGGGACATCCCTGCCTCTTCCCTAGCAAGCAGGCAATGCTAGGGTGACCGGTTATTTCCTGCAATATCCAAACTTTGCTTATGGAATTAATTAAACATGGGAATCGTCGCCGGAGCTACGGAGCACGTGCTCTGCGCTTGACACATCTTTCAGAGGCTAGCGAAGAGAGAGTGAGGAGGAGAAGACGAGGAAATGGTGTGAGAAGAAGGCATAGAAATAGGAGGGCAGGCGCCAGGAGAACAAGACGAAAAGTGGAGAGACTAGGTTTCAACCATGTAAGAGTGGGATACTGGAATTGTCGTAGTGCCAGGCAGAGAGGTCCTGTATTGGAGAGGCTAATATATGATTTTGATGTCCTCATGCTCCAGGAGCTAAATACAGACAAATACCATTGCCCTGGGTACGCCAGTTATATAAACCCTACTGGGCAGAAGAGACATGGGCAAGGTCTGCTGGTGAAGGAAGGAGTGAAGCATGTGGTACTTGACTTGAGCCAGTGGAATCACAGTGCAAGAGAGGTCCAGGGTATACAAATGGAGATTGGTGGCTTAAGTTGGAACATCATAAATGTATATGCCACAGTGGACTGTTTTGTCAGAAAGGAACACTGGGACTGGCTTAAGGAATTGGAGGAATTACCAGGTGATAGGCTACTCATATGTGGAGACTTCAATGCGAGGAAGCAGAGATTGGGACAGTAGTGGAGAAAACCGACAGGGAATTGCCCTTGCGGATGCCATGGTGGACTCCGATGTGGTCTGCATAAATGATGGTAGGCCGACTAGAATGGCAATGAGGCCTGGCGATGCAGACACAGCTATTGACTTGGCACTTGTCTCCCAGTCATCAGTCCTTGATGTAAAGTGGACTGTTTTGAATGACCATGGGAGTGATCACTTGCCATGCTCAGTCCTGATCTCTAAACCCAGGAAAGTTAAAGCTGGGAGAGCGCGCAAGACCTTCCGGTATGAGTGGACTGATAGCCTTCTTGGACGCCTCAGACAGGGGGCTTGCAACAGGACTGTTAAAACTCCTTTTTTGCAGCCCCCATGGTGGACCCCAGAAGTAGACCATGCTTGGAAAGCAAAGAGAGCTGCAGTGAAGCAGCTAAGGAAAGTGCGACAGACACCCGAAGCTCACGAGAGGAAGTAGACACAGCGGAAAATGTCAGGAAAGACAAGGTGGAGGTCTTCAGGCGCTGTGCTCAGCTGCAGAGGCCAAAAACGCAAAATGGGAATGTTTCATGAAGGAGATTGGAGGTGATAAAACACTGCGAAAATTCTGGAAACTGCACAGACAAATACAAAGAAAAGATCGGCCTATGATGGTGTGCGCGTGACAACAGACAAAGAGAAAGGGGAGGCGTTTCTCCAGAGATTTTTAGAGCAGACCAATCATAATGATGCGGACACCAGGGATGCAGTTAGAGAGGAAGTTATCTGGCACCATGAAGAATATGCATTATGAAGACATCATACGGGTTGAAGATGTTAAACATATTTTGAAAAAGGCAAAAGACACGGCACCAGGGCCCGATGGGGTTAGGTATGGCCACATGAAGGCTTTGAGCGATGCAGACCTGAAGGAGATGACCGACTGCTTTAACCAGAGCATTAGGACAGCATCAGTACCGCAGGATTGGGTGCACAGCTATCTCATCCCTCTCCCAAAACCATTCAAGGATCATTCAAAGCTTAGCGGCTTTAGGATCATCACCCTTCAAAATACATTTGGGAAGGTTCTAGAGAAGATAGTCGCTGTCAAGCTGCAAGAGTTTTTGGAAAGGGGGAAGCTTCTTCCAAGAGGCCTGGGGAGCTACAGGCCAGGAAAAGATACCTGGTCAAATGCAGCCACTTTTGCCTTTGATGTTTATGAGGGGTTCCAGAGTAGACAGGAAACGATGGCGGCAGCGCTTGATCTCGAGGATGCATACAATAGAGTTCGATATGATATTTTGATGACCGTACTGATGGAGAAGGGGGTCAATCCCTGGTTGGTGAACTGGATAGCAGCCGTCCTACATTCTCGTCGGGTTGCTCTCCGTCTGGGTGCATGGACCTCAGAGCCACATATTTTAACCCCGGGACTGCCACAGGGATCAGCAAACTCACCGGTGCTCTTTAACTGTGTATACGAGCAAGATTGCAAACCTAGAAGCACCAGGGGTTGGAAGGATACTAACATTTGCAGATGATATTCTTGCATATAGGCAGGGGAGAGATAGGGAGCAAACAGCCCAGGAGCTACAGGCGACAGTAGACAAAGTGATTGACTGGTGCACTGAAATGAGTGCTGTCATCCACCCAGAAAAGGCAGCTGTTTTGTGGTGCTCTCTGGACAACAGGATTGTGAGAGCTGATGTCCCAAGCCTCACGATAGATGGTAGAAGCGTCAACAGAGAGAACAAACTGAAGTATCTGGGAATCACATTTGACAGGAGCCTGTCCTTCAAGGACCATGTGGAGACGGTTGTGACAAGGTCTCAAAAGGGACTCAATGCACTTAAAACTATGGCTGCAATGGACACAGAGCAGAGAATGCTTTTCACACTATACCAGCACTTGATCCTCTCAGTGATTGATTATGGACTAGGACTGCTCACTGTCTCAAAGAGTCAGCTGGTGAAATTAGAGCGCATACAGAACGAAGCTATGCGAGTCATTCTGGGATGCACCAGAGACACCCCAGTAGTGTGTATGCGTTACATCCTTGGTTTGCCGACTGTTGCAGGTAGGCTCAAGGTGATGCAGGCGAAGGCATACCTCAGAGTAGCTGCAGACACAGATCACCCGTTGCATGAGGCGCTGGACGCAGTTAAGGGTCAGCGACTGATAAGAGGGAAATCATGGATGGCTCAGGCGGAGGATACGATCAGACAGGTGTGCCCCTTGGAGAACATTAGGCGAGGAGAGGAGTGGGTCAGAGTGCCAGCGGAGCAGTCAGACTTGTGCAGAGTTATAATCACATTGAGCCGGGAGTGCAGGGAGTGGCCAGCAGGGGCCACGGAAGTGGAAATCCAGCCAACTAATTCAGGATAATGCTCGCTCGGGTGATGTGATTATCTACACAGATGGGTCGGTGTTGAGAGGTAGGAGAAGTGCCTGTGGGTTCTTAGCAAAAGCTAATGGTCGACGTTTGGTGCAGGAGATATGGCATATTATACCACAACATCTAGCTTAAGAATGGAGGTGGAGGCGGTCAGTGCAGCTTTCCGCTGGATGGAGAATACGACACACACACATTGTGATTGTAACTGACTCAGAAAGCATGCTGAGTAGGGTGAGGACAGGCAGGCTTCATGCAGAGTGGCTTGCTTCGCTTTGGAAGTCAAACGAAAGTCATGGGTGACAATCATCGTCTGGATCTTTTCTCTGGGGCATGCTGGTGTGCTGGGGAATGAACAGGCGGACAGATTGGCTGGCTCGGCAAAACTTGGTGGAGTATTGATGCATAACAAAGGAGACGTGATTGCGGCCTTGTGGGAGCATGTGTACACCTCGGAGGAGCAAATGGATCACCATGGTCTGGCAAGAATGCGACAGCGAGGGGTGATGAGGGGATCTGGCCGACGATCGACGCTCAGAGGAAAGGTGAGACGGACATATAATCAGATTGCTACTGGTACTATTAGTGTTAGAACTCTTCGCTGGCTGCTGAGGATGGGGACGGAGTGCTTATGGGAATGCCCCGAATGCTGTGATGTCGGTTCCTAAATCAATCAATTAATCAATCAATCAATCAATCAATCAATCAATACTCTGTTTTGACTAGATGCCTGTGTGTTACTGGCACCCATAAAGCCAAGCAAAGAACAGTAACAATGTACACTACCATGCATGTTGCAAGAGGCGAACAAAGAAGGTTGACATGAAACTAGCTATCTCATCCCATAGAAAACTTCAGCTGCAAAACTGGACCAATCATGTTGTTTGTCCATCAAGAATGATGATGACCGTTCATTCCATCCAGTGGGGTTGAAAGTATGGAGCCCTGAGTTCTAAGATGGCTGATAAGGCCTATTTTGGCTCGAAATGTTCTTTGACAATGTGGACAAAGAATGCTTGACGTTTCTGGAGGAGGATTTCCTGCAGTGGTTTTTCTGTCCTGCCTTTTCTTTACAGCTCTTGCAGTCCTGGTTGCCTCACACATGACTGCACACTTGTGTAATGATGCATGCCACGAATTTCAGTCTCTGGCTGCAGTCTCCCAGGTAAATGTCCCGAGTGCTGTGATGTCGGTTCCTAGATCAATCAATCAATCAATCAATCTCCCAGGTGTCATGATGAATTCCAAAAGCATTCAGAGAGATTT
Organism: Cepaea nemoralis; assembly: GCA_014155875.1. Taxonomy (NCBI): domain Eukaryota; kingdom Metazoa; phylum Mollusca; class Gastropoda; order Stylommatophora; family Helicidae; genus Cepaea; species Cepaea nemoralis. The sequence goes on along the minus strand of JACEFZ010004954.1, from coordinate 39,493 downwards.
TCAGAGTGTCTTTAAAGCATTTCCTCTGGCCACCTTGGGAGCGTTTACCACAACGCAGTTCGCTGTAAAAAATTCGTTTAAGGAGCCTGTGATCTGGCATGCGAGTCAAGTGACCAGCCCAACGAATCTGATTCTTCATCAGTAGAGTGTGGATACTGGGCATGGATGCTCTTTCTAGGACTTCAGTGTCTGGGATCTTGTCTTGCCATTTAATCTTCAGTAGCTTCCTTAGGCAGACTGTGTGGAAGTGGTTTAATTTCCTAGCGTGTCGCTGATAAACAGTCTAGGTTTCACAAGCATATAGCAGTGTGGATAATACAACTGCTTTGTAGACTTTTAGCTTTGTTTGCAGGCTTATTCCAGTTCTGTCCCATACATTCTTGTACAAAAAATTCTTGTGCCGCCAAAGGCCACACTGGCCTTGGAGATTCTTGCATTCACTTCGTCATCAATTGTGGCAGCTTGTGACACAGTGCTGCCAAGATAGGTGAATTTGTCCACAACACTTAGTCTATGACCATTCACTTTGATATTCGGCACAGTGTGATTATTCCCTGGAGCTGGCTGGTACATAACTACAGTCTTCTCCAAGTTGATATTGAGCCCAAAGTTGGCACAGGCATGTGAGAAAGCTGTAACAATATGTTGCATGTCCGCCTCTGAGTTGGCGTATAGAGTGCAATCATCAGCAAACAGGAGCTCTCTGACGGTGTCGCTGTTAATTTTGGTTTTAGCTTTCAGCCTTCTGAGATTGAATAACTTTCCATCCATACGGTAGTTGATGTCTATTCCAATGTCTTCGTTCTCGAAGGCATTCATCAACATGGCTGAAAACATTAGGCTGAACAGTGTTGGTGGCAGAACACATCCTTGCTTCACTCCATTGGTGACAGGAAAGGGTTCAGACAGTTCACCATTTTCCTGTACTCTTGCCTGCATACCATCATGAAATAGCCATACTATTTGGACAAACTTTCGTGGACAGCCACATTTTGCCATGATCTTCCACAGTCCTTCTCTGCTGACTGTATCAAAAGCCTTGGTAAGGTCAATGAAAGTGGAGAACATTTCACAGTTCTGTTCCTGACAATTCTCTTGCAGCTGTCTTGCAGCGAAAACCATGTCAACAGTTCCACGTTCTTTTCTGAAGCCACATTGACTCTCAGGAGGAAGATGGGCCGTGAGGCGATTGAGAAGAATTCTGGCAAGTATCTTCCTGCAATTGAAAGCAAGGAGATGCCTCAGTGGTTGTCACAGGATTGGCGGTTTCCTTTACGTTTGTAAAGGTGGACTATTGACGCGTCCTTGAAATCTTGTGGCATGGTCTCGTTCACCCATATGTTTGTAAAGACTTGGTGAAGCTGCTCTGTTAGGACCGGCCCACCTGCCTTGTATATCTCTGCTGGGATGGAGTCAGGACCAGGTGCCTTGCCGCTGGAGAGTTGCTGGATGGCTTTGTTTACTTCCACTATGGTTGGCAGGTCATCAAGTGTCTCATTGGTGGGAACTTGAGGAAGGCAGTTGATGGTTTCATCATCGAAGAAGGAAGATTGCATTTAAGATGTTGCTGAAATGCTCTGCCCAGCGGTGAAGGATCTCTTTCTTATCGGTGACCAATGTTCCCTCATCTGCACTGAGGCTTTGTTTACTTCCACTATGGTTGGCAGGTCATCAAGTGTCTCATTGGTGGGAACTTGAGGAAGGCAGTTGATGGTTTCATCATCGAAGAAGGAAGATGCATTTAAGATGTTGCTGAAATGCTCTGCCCAGCGGTGAAGGATCTCTTTCTTATCGGTGACCAATGTTCCCTCATCTGCACTGAGGAGGGAAGCTATGCCTGGTGATGTAGGACCATAGACCACTTTCAGTGAGTCGTAGAAGTTTTTCATATCATGTCTGTCAGCAAAGCCTAGTGTACAAGCCGTTTGACTCGTGCTCCGAAGGTTGTGGGTTCGATTCTGGGCCGCACCCTTCGGTTTACGAGTTAATAATGTTTCGGAGACTCCTGTGGGTCGTCGCTAAAAGCTACGGAGTTCGTGCTTTGTGCGACGCTTTCCGCGTTGCGGAAAGAGACCAAGCCATATGGGATAAAACCCGGTGCGATGAAGTCGACCCTGTCGACTTTTAAGCGACTTTTTAAAGCCTTGAATTTCATCAGCTTTGCTGCTCAGCCATCAGTCCCGCATGTGCCGAAGTTTCTGCTGCACTACTCTCTGAATGTTCTTGAAGGCATCTTTTTTTTTATGTTGACTTTGGGTCATTCAACTGTGCCTTGAGGAGAAGATGTTTTTCGGCCAGCAATTGGTTGATGTCTTCGGAATTTTCATCAAACCAATCTTTATGCTTTCGGGGGGGCTGGACCCAGGATTTCCATAGCAGTGTTGTAAATTATGTCCTTTAGGGCTCTCCACTCTGTTTCTGTATCCTGTTTAGAAGCAGCATTGGGCTTGAGGCGGTCTTCCAGCATATTTTCAAACGACTGCTGCATTTTCTTGCTTTTAGGCGGGTGACATTTAGTTGTTTTTGTTTTTTTTTACCCCTTGAGGACGCCGTGGTGGCCTGATGTGAATGTTTATTATCAAGACAATGAGACGATGATCTGTCCAACATTCGGCACCAGACATGGATTTTGTTATCCGAACGTCTTGTCTGTCATTTCTCCTGACGATTACATAGTCAATGAGGTGCCAGGTTTTCGAGCGAGGGTGCATCCACGATGTCCTATTTCTCATGGGGAGACGGAAAATTGTGTTGGTAATCAGGAGATCGTGTTCGGCACATGTCAGAAGGAGGAGGAGTCCATTGCTGTTACAATTTTCGACTCCGTGCTTTCCAATAATGCCACTCCAAGAGGTGGTGTCCGTGTCTACTCTGGCATTGAAATCCCCAAGGAGTATAAGTTTGTCTCCTTTGGGAACAGATGTTAATACATTGTGAAGGTCCTCATAGAACTTGTTCTTGACATCATCTTCGCTGGTCATAGTTGGTGCGTAGACACTCACAATGGTTGCATGCTTCCTTCCATTCAGCAGGGGCAACCTACTGGTCATGAGCCTGTCATTTATAGCCTTTGGAAATCCAGCTAATTTGCCGACCAGGGCCGACTTAATGGCAAATCCCACACCGGATTGGCGTCTTTCCTCGCTTTTCCTTCCACTCCAGAAAAATGTGTAGCCGGCACTTATTTCACAGATTTGGCCTTCTTCTGCAAGTCGTGTCTCACTCAAGGCTGCAATGTCGATGTTGTACCTACCCAGCTCTCTCCCAATCAGTGCTGTTCGTCTCTCTGGACCCGACGCGCCGTCTCTGTCAAGTAGGGTGCGTACATTCCAAGTTCCAATTGTTAAGGGAATATGGTTTCCTGTTTTAGCTTTACTTGTTTTATCTTTGTTTGTATGTCGACCGCAGTTAGGGTACCCACCAACCGCGGCTAGCTGGTTAGGTTGTGATGGAGCAGACAACGTTTAGGGCACCTTTTCTAGCCCCTTCCTCATGCTAAGGAGGTGAGCAGTGTGTTCCTATAGAGGGCAGCTCAGTCGCTCAGGGGGCTGCCGAATCCCATTGCTGCTCCGGTCAGTAGAAGACGACCATATGGCCTGAGCCGCCTGTGTGCATGTCTGCGACTACGGCTGTCAGCGTACCCACGCCTGCCGCTTCACCGCTCGCCCATCGCCACAGGGCTTGAAGGTGATATATAACGTTGGATGAAGAATGACTTGCGCGATGACTTGGATTAAAGTGAGGAAGAGTTGCGCAATTCGTCGACCTCACTCTCTCGCCTGAGTCCATCCGAGTCCAGTGGCAAGACAAGTCGAGACGACTGGAGACGAATACAGGTGCAGTGGATGACCAGGGCACTCTACGTGCCTTGCCGTGCTCATTACGTTCCACAACGCTTTGCAGGTAAACGCCGTCTTGCCCGTTGAATCAGAAATGATTTCTTCCGCGCAGTCTGCTGAATCCTGTCTTCACATGCTGGGTAGGCATACCCTTGTTTACCGCTTGGTTTGACACCAAATCGGCTACCCTCGCCTGGTTTAGCCAGCCTCTCACAGCTGTTGCCCGGGGGGTGGCCGCTGTCGCATGGACCAATCATACTAAGTATACACAAGGCTTGGCATCAGCTGGTTGAGGGTCTATGCTCCATGGGAGATAGAAGAAGGAGAGGAAGAAGGAGTAGGAGAAGGAGAAGAAGAGGAAGCAGCAGCAGAAGGAGAAGCAAAGAAGGAATAAATATAATAATTTTACTAGAACTTACTTCGATCAACAGTGGATTAATTGTAACCGTTTGATCCTCATTGATATATCTGACATAGTTGCTGTCAATTTTGGGCACATTATCATTTTCATCCAACACCTTAATGAACAACTGCACTGATCGTGACCTGCTGCCAACCCCATTATTGTTGTCTGTGGCAGAGACTGTCAGAGTGTAATCTCTCTTCCGCTCATAGTCGATGCATGGAGCAATGCCAGGCTGGTTTGGTTGGTTGCAAGGTGCTACAGTGACAACTCCAGAAATCGGATCAATCTGGAAACTGCACAGAGAATTACATATTGATATTCAAAACAGAGTTTTAAAAAGCTAATTGTACATTCAACTGTCATCTACTGCTTATAGTACTTTGCAGTGTAGGACAAGGGGGTCCTGAGCCTGAGGAATTAAGGCCCCCTGACTAGTGCAATGGAAGATGTACAACAATGGAAGATGTACAACAGATGGAAGATGTACAACAGAGATTAAGAGCAGAATAGGGCAGGCAAAGGCCGCATTTAAGAAAATTAAGAGTATCTTGTGCAATAGGTCACTATCACTGAGTGTAAGAAAGAGAGTGCTGAAATGCTTTGTAGAACCAGTTTTGCTGTATGGCAGTGAATCTTGGAATGTAAATGAACAAATTAAGAAGAAATTAGAAGCAACAGAGATGTGGTTCCTGAGACGAATGTTGAGAATTCCTTGGACTGCCAGAGTAACTAACGACGACTGCCTGACACAGGCTAATGAAACTAGAACACTATATACAACAATAAGAAAGAACAAACAGCTTTCTTTGGTCATGTAATGAGAAGAGAGGCATTAGAGAACATTGTGACAACTGGAAAGATCGAGGGGAAGAGAGGCAGAGGCAGACCAAGAGAAATGATGCCGGATGGATTGAGATGGTGGCACGGAGGAATATCAGCAGCAGAGTTGATCCAGAAAACCAAAGACCGAGATCTGTGGAGAGCCATGAACGCCTACGCCAGCCGGCATGGCGCTTGATGATGATGATGATGACTAGTGCAATCGCAATGGGCTGCAGGTTAGGGTTTTCTTTGTGCCCCTGACAGAAAAAAATCAACACCTTACCAAGGATTTGAACTTGTCTTCTAAAGGAGAACCTGGTTTTCTAGCCACTCAGCCAGCCGCTCCTCGTACATTCAACAATGGGGTCAGATGGCAAGAGGATCAACTTTACTGCGCCCTGTTTTATCCCTTATAGCTTGACCTCTTTCATCAGTGCCTAAAGCACTGCAAGAAGCATAAAATCCATAGCTTCAACTGTGACCCCCAGAGGTCTCCAAAAATACTGCACTTGTAAACTAAATGACGGAGTCCATAAAACAAGCCAATGACCTTTTCTGCATGGGACAGATGGCTTAACCACTTGGCCATGGAGACCCCACTTTAACAATTGCATGCAGAGGCACAATATGCTTTCAGGATTTATATTAACAAAGAACATTCTTTACCTCTACACGGGAAAATACTAGCCTGGTCAATGAAGGCAGGACTGGCCAATGAAGGGAGGAATGGCCATTGTCTCCACTGTGACGAAGCATGTTGAGGATTCAAACTTTGTATTTGCTACAAGAGTGCAAGAGAACCACAGCAATTACCCACAATGAAGGCAGACAAACCCAGGTCTCAAACACACTGTTTTGTGAATTCATGAGCATGAGTGAATGAGTATTTTCTACGCTTACCAGGACAGAACCAAGTTATCACCAATTCTCAAAAGTTACACCAGGGTTACGTTAGTTGCATGTCCTTTACAGGATGTTGCAATCAACCACAGCATTCTTTGGCTGTTTGTAATTTTCTGTGCAAGTTTACGTTCAGCAGTTTGCCATTGCTTTCTCAATGACCAACGCTCATAATATAGTTAAAATCAACACAAGGTGGTATGCTTCCAAATAGCCTTCAGCTGATCTTTATCACATTATGACATCTTGTCTCATCACTGTCGTCTTTATCTTATCATGATGTCATTATATCATCATGGCATTTGGGTTTTTTTCAATTGTATAGCAGTTGGTTTTTGTGTTTATATTACCAGAGAAATGGATGGTGTGTTTTGGCTTTACCATCATGAACATGGCCATACTTGCTTGATTTGCTGATTGCTGTCAAGGTGTTCAGAACTATGAACCTCAACAAAGGGGATGGTCTTCATTATTTAAGATGAATGGAGGAAATTTAACTTTTGGACTACCTAAGGAGTAGATACTTGTTACCCGACCTCAGCATCATCAACCCTTTTCAAACAAACTAAGTATCGTACTATATATATTTACCTATTTTTGTCTTATGGAAAGCAATAGTTACTTTGCTGAAGCAACAGATTATCAACACCATGAGAAGTATTACCTTATCAAGTTCATCATCTAGCTATGAAGATTTGTAGGGAAATGGACATTGTTTAAGAGACTTATAGTGTGTGTGAAGAACATTCACTATTTCATTTGGGAGGAATATATGATCCTGACTACACACCATGGAGGAATTTTGTCTTGATAGACTGTACAAACATTTGACTTCAGAAATTATAAACTAGAAGAATCTGACTCATTCATAGTTGGGATTGGATTTCTTTTCGTTACGATGAAACATGAGGTTTTTTGTACATTTATGAACATACAGATCACGTATCTTCCCGAAACCCCATCATTTGTCCCGATATATTGTTGATTTAGAGCAACGAGTTTGAGTCCATTCCTTGGTGAATTTTGTTCAGTATTTTGCTTATTACATTTTGTACAACAGACATCCATCCATCCATCAGCTTGTTTTTCAGCTTGACTGCTTAATGTCCACGCTTCACATCCATACAAAAGTATAAGTTCTATGTAGTACCTCAACACTCTTTTTCTTGTTTCAATTTATATCTTTTTATGGTCATATGTTTTTCATCTTGCAAAAGGCTACCTTCGCAATGGCAATTCTTGTTCTAATCTCTTCAAGGCATCTCCCATCAGATGTTATGACTGTACCGAGATAACAGTATTGATTCACTTGTTTAAGAATATGCCCATCTACGCGTGTATCACATTGTGGTATTTCCTTCTTCTCAGTGACGACCATAATCTGTGTCTTCTTAATATTCAGTTCTAACCCTAGTTGTTCACTGTGTGCAACAACCGCTTCTACTAAATTGTGCAGGTCCTGTTTATTGTCTGCAATAAAGAATCTATCATCTGCATATCTAATATTATTGATGTATCGTCCTCCAATGTTGATTCCTTCCATATCTTCTATATTTCTGAATACATTTTCACTGTACAGGGAAAAAAGATCTGGAGACATTACACATCCCTACAACAGACATGAGTTGTAATTTATCAAGAGGGCTACAGGTGGCAGTGAGAACACACAGGGCCACACCTTATTTTCAGAGTTGAGTAGACTCCTCTGTGTCCTCGGTAAATTCCCAAAGCTCACTACATCTTCTATGAGAAAACCTATTTAACATTATTTAGTTTTGGACTTGTACCCCTTTCTGTCTTGTTCAGTGCTTGGGGGTTCGAGAGTCGTTTCAGGTTTTTCTTAGGAGGGCAGATTAAAAAGAAATTGGTAACCAATTCCTACCGGGAATTCCCATACACATTGTTCATATTTTCATTTTACACACCATACATATCCTTTACAGGACGTAGCAGTCAATTCCAGCATGTTTTGGCTGTTTGTGATTCCTGGGCAAGTTAAGTTTATATACGAAACAAAGATTGTAGTGTAAGATTCTTATTAATTGGCTTAAATAACTTTATGATTCATTAATAGACACAGATATCTCCTTATTGGAGAGATGGACACAGGCATATCTATGGTGAAGCAAATGGAAACAGACATCATTACTGTGGTGGAGCATGTAGAAACAAGCATACCCACATGGAGAAACATCACATACGCCATCTACATCACAGTCTGTAGGTCGATGATGCATGTGGCGTACAAATCAAGGTGGTGTTCAATTACGCCAAGATAAAAACATGGTTGCAGAAGAAAGACTATGATGAAATGAAATAACAAACATACGGAGGAGGTGTATTATCTCCATACAGCCTGTAACGTATCCCAGCAGTTCCAAAATCTCCTTCCTCTGGATCTGTTGCCTACAATTTAAAAGGGTATATGCTTTCACATACAAACATATCTCAACCAAGAAAATAGTGAATGCTGACATTTAAAAGCATATTATAAAGAACAGTTTATAGCTATAGTGTCCATCTCTGATTCAAAATGTACGACGTCAAATCCAAACGAAAGAAAACATTATTTTTACAAAATACCTGGGGATGTTTTACTCTGCCCTGGCAACTGGGTAGTAGATCGGATATCTAGTCTTCTCTAATAAGGGTGAAACAAGAGGGAGCCCATGTGCACATTACACAGGTTAAACATCCTGTGACATGTGGAAATATCAAAGAGTGGCTCATAAGCCCCACTCCAGACTAAAATGTTGCATGTCCTTTGCAGGATGTTGCAATCAATCCCAACGCCAGGTTTATTTACAAGGCAAGTTTTACGTTCAGTAGTTTGTCTTTGCTTTCTGAATGAGAAGTCAACACTGAAGGCCAACTGATTGGTGTAGGGGATGAACCTGCTAGACCACCGTCAGTGCACAAGAAGTTTAAGCACTTTAGACTCCTCAGCCACGCAAACCAGACTAAAATTTCAACAACTGGAAACATCAGTTTAGTTCAGTATTTATGAGGGAACAAAATTTGGCCTTGTTCAACCTGCTGCTCTACGATGCTATGGTTTATTTTTTTGATAAAGAAATATGATAATATTAATAATTTAATAACAAATAAATGATATGGAAGTCAGGAAAACTGAATTTAAGAAACAACATCTCTGCACTCTGGACATTCCCACACATGCTCCATCCCCCCTCTTAAAATCCACCAGTTTCCCTGCTGATTATTCCAGTAGCAATCTGATCAAATGTCTGCATGACTTTTCCTCTACATTTTGAGTATTGTTCAGACCCTCTACTCACTCCATTCTAAACAAGTCTTTCCAGACATTGATACTCAGCCTGTTCAGCTGCATTCTCCAACCGGTCCCAGAAAGTAACTCTCCGTCCAGAGAGGCAGCAGCAGCCAGTCTATCAGCCTGTTCATTGCACCCCAGCACACCTGCCAGACCTGCGCTGAAAATCCATGATATGCTTGCAATCTCAGTCCTGTCAAGCGATGCTAGCCTCTCCACCCTAAGCATGCTAGTTTCTACTTTGCAAAGTATACTCTTGAGTCCGTTACAAACACATGTTTGACAGTGCTCTCCTCCAATCAGTGGAAGGCTGCCACCACAGCCTCAATTTTCATTCTCATGTAGCAGCATATGTCAAACTTCCCCCTTTTGTCTTTACAATAAAACCTGACCCAGTCTTTTAACCTCTATTCACAGACCTACCAATGTCTATAATCACACTGCCAGTTTGTGAGCTGTCCTCTATCGGTTGTTGCTCGAACACTTCTGTAACATTTGTTGCCCATTCTCTGCATACTCAGCCCAATGTAACATTATTAATGAAAACCATAACCCACTGTTACTGAGCACCATGACCCACTGTTACTGAGCTCCTTGACCCATTGTTACTGAGCTCCTTGACCCATTGTTATTGAGCACCATGATCCATTGTTAATGGGCTCCATGACCTATTGTTACTGAGCACCATGGCCCACTTTTACTGGGCACCATGATCCATTGTTACTGAGCACCATGACCCACTGTTACTGAGCACCATGACCCACTGTTACTGTGCACCATGACCAACTGTTACTGAGCACCATGACCCACTGTTACTGGGCACCATGACCAACTGTTACTGAGCACCATGATCCACTGTTACTGAGCACCATGACCCACTGTTACTGGGCACCATGACCAACTGTTACTGAGCACCATGATCCACTGTTACTAAGCACCATGACCCATTGCTACTGAACACCATGACCCACTGTTACTGAGCACCATGACCCACTGTTACTGAGCACCATGACCCACTGTTACTGAGCACCATGACCCACTGTTACTGGGCACCATGACCAACTGTTACTGAGCACCATGATCCACTGTTACTGAGCACCATGACCAACTGTTACTGAGCACCATGATCCACTGTTACTGAGCACCATGACCCACTGTTACTGAGCACCATGACCCACTGTTACTGAGCACCATGACCCACTGTTACTGGGCACCATGACTAACTGTTACTGAGCACCATGATCCACTGTTACTGAGCACCATGACCCACTGTTACTGAGCACCATGACCCACTGTTACTGGGCACCATGACTAACTGTTACTGAGCACCATGATCCACTGTTACTAAGCACCATGACCCATTGTTCTCCACAACCTATTCTGCCCTGGTTGTTCAGGAAAATAAATCAAAATAAAACTTGCCCTGGCCTCAGCTGTCACAACAAGACTGAATGTGATTTAGAAAATCTGAACTGCATGCCGAGCCGTCTCAACATTCCCATTATATTCAATGAATCACTTCCATTATTTATCATTATCAACAACTTGATTGTCAAGGGAAAAGGTACTTACACATATTTTTGCGATTTGAGTACCAGGAGTGGCCATCTCACTGACATTGTAATAGTATGCAGGTTGTTCAAAAGTTGGGGTGATATCATTGACATCTCTGACGTACACTGTGACTGTTGCAGAACCTGTGGGTTCTTTCGGATTGGTTGAACTGATAAAGTTCTGATAGGCATTCACCTGTTTAATGACCAGAGATTTGATTATTTATCTCAAAGCAACACATCATAATAAAATATATCAGCCTGCAGGCTGGTCATAGAGCTTTCTAATCATTCCATAGGCATTCCAAGTCTTGTACCTTGCTTTTTAACTTTATATTAAGGCAACAGAAATAATATGTTTCACCGAAAAACGCAGAACAAATACTGTACAAGACTTTAAAATTGTGTGTCCTTTTCAGGATGTTACAATTAACACCAGCAATTATTGGCTGTGTGATTTACTAGGCCAGTTCAGTAGTTTGCCATTGCTTTCCAAATGAGAAGTCAGCATTTAAGTCCAACTGATTGGTGTGTGGGATGAACCCACTACCCTATTGTCAGAAGAGAAAGTGTAAGTGTGTCAAACCCCTCAGCCTTTTCTGTACAAGACATTAGGACCAAATTATTTATCTGCCAAACTGAAGTGATGCAGCCAAGAGAATCTTGTTTAGCTCTAGCTTGCTAACTTTGGAGTAACTGACTGTCAATCTCTGTTGTTGCATCTTCTGCCGCAGGAGTATATAAGTGACAAGTATGAAAAACAAAATTACACCCAGTATTCAATGCCTGGGGGGTCGGCGTGGCAGACAGGTTTAGCATGCCTAAACTTTCTCTTGTGACGGCGGTGTAGAGGATTTACTCCACAAGCCAGTTTGTTAGACTTAAATGTTGACTTCTTATTCAGAACGCAATGGCAAACTACTGAAAATAAAATTGTCAAGTACATTACAAACAGCCAATAGAAACTAGATGTCATTGCCACATCCTACAAAGAACATGCAATTTTTTAAATTTCAATACATACAGTAAATTAGGTGCCCAACAAATACAAGTGAAGATGTATTGTGAGGTAGACAGAGCACATTTGAGTACAACACGTACCAAAAGTGGAGTGAAGTCAGTGTTGCCTGACATAATCTGACAAATTTGAACAGGGCAGGTATGTAATAAAAGTCAGGGTAAAATTTTAACCATACAGCAAATATAAATACAGTCTTTCTTTATACACTTAAAATATGATATTTTCCCTCCTGTAGTCTAAAATGGTCAGAAACATGTAACAAGCTCTCATAAAAGGTTATAGTTGATACTCACATCAATAATGTACTGTTTAGGACCTGTCTCATAATCAATGTTGACTCCTCCTGGGATGTAGATAGTAGCGCTGGTTGAGGCCGAATCAGAGGAAGGGATGATTCCAAACACATTAGTGTTGTTCAGGATCACCAGATTGAAGGAATTATAAGTTCCCTAAAATGTGAAATGAGAATTCATCAAGCCATGATAGAACTAAATTATTTATGTTATGTGATAACGATAAATTAAAAACAATACTACTAAAGTTACTGTATGTACATCAAACTACTCTCTAAACTCTTTCAATTCCTGGCTATAATTGTAAACTAATAATAAGCTGCAGCAGAAAGAGTTAAAGTACGAGTAATATGAAATGAGGAGTTAAAGTAACAGCTAGGACAGAGTGGGTAAAAGTACTAACAGTCCAGGACTGAAGGAACAAAGACAAATGAAAGTGCTGTGTGTCAGATTCTCACCCATAGTTGCAACGCGTCGTCTTTACCAACGCCAGGCAAATGCAACCGGGCTCAACTCTGAGCGGTGTTAAACATGCTAGTTACAACATGGCGTCTTCGACGACGCCAGGGAAGTCCAGCCAGGCTCAACTCTGAGCAACGCTAAGTCCGTTGCTGGTCAGTCGGGACACAGCGTGAAACTTGTGGTTCACGCAGGGGGACTCTACTCCGACTGACGAGAAAGCTGAACGGCTCGGCAGACAGGCTTGGGACGTTGTATCGGACAGACTGGTTGAATGGGGTGCTTGCAATGAATTGAATGTTTGAGCGAGAATCGATAGCTAGCCTGTACGGTACGAGTGTAGGAGACTGAACGCCTGTGGTATTGACTTGTAAGTGTATTGCATTTATGTATTGATTGATTGCATGTATTGATTATATGATATCGTGAATTGTGATTGCGCGATACATGCATTGGTTGTGAAGTGTGCGTTGCGAGAATAAAGTGTTTGAATTGTTGCTATCGTGTGTCACATTGAGTTATTTAGTGACAGTATTTAGTATCTCACTTGTCAGCCAACGAGCCTGAGATCCTGCATACCGCAAGATCCTGACAAGTGCAAACGTGGGGTCTACGTCCAGCTTGAACCGTTTGTGTAAAATAAGTGCGAACGTGGGGTCTACGTCCAGCTTGAACCGTTTGTGTGAAATAAGTACGAACGTGATGGCATCCATCTTGAAAGTTAGTGTAAAATAGGTGTGAACGGTAGTCAGTGTAGGCGGAAAGTTTGGAAAGGTTGGAAATTGAGTTGTTGATTGCGGTGAAAAGACGACAGAACGACTAACAAAAATACTTGACTACATACAAACCTTCAAAACTTAGTTGACATCGCATACACCACACTTTTGTACTCGTCCTAATTTCTCTTGTTCCAAAAACAACAGGTTGTTTTGTGCCACCTGAACCCGTTGATTAGAACACCCAATTTTTTTTACCTGAAGTAAAGGCCATTGTGTTTGCGGGCAGTAACGAACAGCCATTGTCCGAAACAGGTGTCAAGAAACACTTGAGTATATATTTTTCTTCTTAATACTTTTGTAAGCAGGTCAAAGCATAAGCTGTACTAGTAAATCTTGTATAAAGCATTGAATTTGAATTACTAACACATAATTAACTTTGCGTGTATTCATTTCATCGGACATATTTCATCATGTCTAGTTTAAGTGACTTCATTGAAATGGGTTTAAAGATGAACCTGGCTGGTGAGGAATTGAAGAACTATAGTGATAAAAAGTATGCAGAACATCTCCTATTACAGGAAAAAGCAATGGAACGTGAGGCTAGAGCTGCCGAAAGGGCTTTAAAACAAGCAGAATTAGATGCCAAAAAGGCAGAATCAGATAGTGCTTTGAAGCAGGCTGAGATAACAGCAAAAAGTAAACAAGCAGAGTCAGATGCTGCTTTGAAACTTAAACAAGCAGAAACTGATGCAGAATTAAGAAAAGCTGAAATTGCTGCGCAAAGTAAGCAGGAAGAACTTGAAATGAATGCCAAGAGTAAACGAGAAGAGCTTGAAATGCAGCTGAAAATTGAACAGCTGAAAGCTGAAACATCAACAGCGAAGGATGTTAGAAAGTCTGACAGATTAGACAAAGAAAATCAGTACAAGAAGTACCAAGGGATAGTGAAAAGTTTCACCATGGGCGACTGCATAGCAGCCTTCACCCAAAACTTTGAATGCATTATGGAGCATTATCAGATCCCAGAGACTGAATGGAACATTATATATATGAGAAGTCTTTCTGGGGAACCTCTGAAAGTAATAGAGACCATTCCCAAAGATCTTAGGAAAGATTATCGTTATATTAAGTCTAAAATCATGTCTCATTTCCTGTTAGATGAAGCAGGCTACAGAGAACAGTTTAGTAAAGTGTCACCTAAACCAACACAAACGTTCTCTGACTACGTCTCAGTAGTACAGGATATTTTTACAAAGTGGCTGTCAGCAGCCAAAGTGAATTATAGTTTTGAAAGACTGAAAGATCTCATCCTTAGAGATAAAATGATCACATCTCTACCAGCATCATTTTCGAAATTCCTATTAGAATGTGAGTGTGAGAGTGTGCAACAGATTGAAAAACGTGGGTCGGCTTATTTTACAGCCAACAAACACTGTTTCACTAGTGGATTGACTAGCACAGACTTTGTAGCAGCAGCTACATATGATAGATCAAAGTCAGTGCACTACAATAAACAGAAACCCTATAAGCAATCTGCTGAGAGAAACTATAAGTGCAGGCATTGCGATTTACCACACAATGAAAATGAGATGTGTGATAAACACCCAGGGTACTCCACCTACTTGCAGAATTATATAAATAAGCAGGATAGGGAAAAAAGAACTATAAACGTGTCACCAAATGCTTCCTTTGCAAAGCCTATGGCCACTGGCGTGACTCTTGTAGAGGCAAGCATATGACTAGAAATGCCAATGCAGCCATGTTTGATAGCTCTGCCTCAGGTGAGGAAATGGTTGAAAATCATCCTGTAAATGCTGCAAAGTCTATTGATGCATTTCACCTTGAAAAATGTACCATCTGTGATCGTTTTCATGAGGATGGCGTTTTAACATGTGGCCATTCCATACCTGTTACCAATGAGGAGGCCAACCTAGTCATTAACTCCAAAGGTAAATTAAACATCCACCATGGGTATGTAAAGAGGAACTATATATCACCTTTAGATTATACTGGTAAACATGTTACATGCAGAACTTTCTCATGTAACATTGAGAAATACCCTCTTGCATGGGCATATATAGAGACACCATTTCTTACAGGAAAAGTCAAATGTGCAGCATTGACCAACCCGTGTTGCGATATTATTATTGGTAACCTTCCTGAGGTAAATGATATGCCACATGACTATATTACATCCTCTGTCACTTGTAACACCATTTCACCTTCATCTCAAATCATTGTTGATGATGTATTACCACCTGTAAACGAATGTATTTTTGCCAACTCAGTAACGTCAGCACATGAATGTATAGATGTGAATGTACTACCAACTTGTAATGTGATTGATAACCTTGATATTACAAATGCAGTAACCAGATCTGCTGCTCAAATGCAAGATCGAATCGATCAGACAAAGGCTTTACAAATAATAAGCCCAGTGGTAACATCTCCTGAAACAACCAGGGAGAAATTTATAACAGCCCAAAAAGCCGATCGATCTTTGCAGAAATATTTTAAATTAATAGGCCAAAAGCCACGCGTAGCAAAGAACGCTAGATGGCATTTTGCTCTGAAGAATGGGATTCTGACACGGTACTATACCAAAGGTTCTATTACTACAGAACAAATGGTGCTACCATCAGAACACCGTAAACAAGCATTACATCTGGCGCACGACATACCCTTTGCAGGGCATATGGGTTATGCTAAAACTAGATCAAGGCTACTTACTCAGTTCTACTGGCCTATATTCTGCAGTGATACCAAACAGTATTGCAGAAGTTGTGACATCTGCTAGAAGCTTGTCAAAAAGGGTAAGCACCCGCAAGCGGAACTGCAAATCACAGATTTGGCAAGCAGACCGTTTGAAAAGATCTCGGTCGATATAGTTGGTCCTCTTAACCACATAACATCCAGAGGGAATAAATATATTCTAACGATAATTGACCTCTGTAGCCGATGGCCAGAAGCGATTCCTCTTAAAAACATAACTTCCAAAGACATCATGGAAGTCTTTTTCCATATTTTTGCCAGGGTAGGGTTCCCTGATACCATCCTTTCAGATTGGGGTAGTCAGTTCATAGCATCAGCCACTCAAGCCTTTACTAAAATGTTAGGGGTAAAGCAGTGTTTCAACAGCCCCTACCATCCTCACTCAACTGGGAATTATAGAAAAGATCAATGGGGATCTTAAGCACATGCTCTCAAAAGTTACCCAAGAACACCCTGATGATTGGGATACGTATTTACCTGCTATTTTATTTGCATACCGGGAAGTGCCTCATTCCAGCACAGGTTTCTCACCATTTGAAATTGTATATGGTGCCAAACCACGCGGCCCATTATCTATATACCATGCCATGTTGACTGAAAGTGAAACTGTACATAAACCTATTTCATCTTATGAACATGTAACATCATTGCGTGAAAGGATAATGAAATCTTGTGTGTTAGCCAAAGAAGCACTGAAACAATCAGGTGCTATCTACCGACAGTACGCTAACAGAGGAAACAGGACGATAACACTGATGCCAGGACAGGACGTTCTGCTTCTATAGCCAAGTGACAGACATCTACTGACGGACTCATGGCAAGGACCGTTCGAAGTGTTACGACAAATTTCGACTGTAGATTACGAAATTGCAGTTAGGGACAAACACAAGATATTCCACATAAACATGCTGAAACCATATTACAACAGGGACGAGGACAAGGTAGAAACTACAGCAAGCACGACGATAGTGGACCAAACAGAGGACGACGATACTGACAAAATACCGACACCATCACTAGACGCGACAACCAACCTGCAGGACATAAAGATTAATCCTAACTTGACACAGACAGAGATTGACAGTTGCAGACGATTGTTACAGGACTACAGCACTATTTTTTTTCTAACAATCCAGGACAGACAGACTTAGTGCATCATCATATTATCTTGACATCTGAGGCACCTATAAAATGCAGACCATATTCCATTCCCATACATTACAAGGACAAACTTCATCAGGAAATCATAGACTTAGAAAAGAACAACATCATCAGACGATCACAGTCACATATTTGCTCCCCCATTGTCATTGTGAAGAAAAAGGACAACACTATAAGACTCTGTGTTGACTATCGTAAACTCAACAACATCACACAGTTGGATTTAGAACCGATGAGCAACTGTGAAGACATACTGACTGAACTGACACACTCACGTTACTTTACGAAACTTGACATGACAAAAGGTTATTGGCAAATACCGGTACACCCTGACAGCATACATCTGACAGCATTTGCCACACCCTGGGGACTATACGAATGGTGCAAATTACCATTCGGGCTAGTTAATGCTCCAGCGACCTTTGTGAGAATGACAAGACTCCTTTTGACTGACATTTCTAACATAATTTGGTACATGGATGACATTTGCATACATACAAAGAATATGACAGACCACATAACAGCATTACAGCAGACATTCGACAGAATCAGACAACATGGACTGACAGTTAAACCATCAAAAGTCGTCATAGCCTACCAAGAAATCTCAATTTTGGGCTACAAGATCTCAAATGGCTTTGTGTCGACTGACGATAACATCATGTCCAGAATTCTAAAATTGTCGCTTCCGACAACTAAGAAAGAGTTGAGAAGTGTCTTAGGTCTGCTAAACTACTACAGACAATTCATTCCACATTTTGCTGAATTGACCGAATGTTTCACTAATCTACTAACAAAGAAAGAACCAAATGTTATTGTGAACAGCGAATGCTTACGACCTGCATTTTTGAAAGTATTATCTTATTTTTCTAGTGAACCTATTCTCAAATTACCTGATCTTAACGCTATTTTCAGGTTAAGATGTGATGCGAGCTCCGTAGCGATTGGAGGGGTACTTCTCCAGGAACACGATCAAATTTTGTACCCAGTATACTATGTTAGCCGCAAGTTGAAAGCCAGAGTACGGAATTACAGCACGCCGGAACTTGAAGCACTCGCTCTTGTGTTTTTGGTACGTAAACTTTCCCTATTTCTCTTAGGGAAACATTTTATAGTTGAAACTGACAATAGCCCATTGACTATTATCACCAGAGGGACACCAAGTAACACTAGAGTGGCAAGATGGTCACTGCTTCTGCAGGACTTTAGCTTTGAAGTCAGACATATAAGTGGCTCACAAAATTCATTGGCCGGCCGACCTTTCTAGATGACCATACGACTTACCCAGTAGCCATATAGCACCTGAGCACACTGCAGAGAATGTGTAAGCTGCAAAGTGTAAGTGCTCAACACCACAGCCACATTTGAAAGTTTTTCAGTAATGCTGTGCAATGTATGTGATAGGGATTTAATTTCCCAGTGTAAATATATTATGTATATTATATTATATTATGTGAATGAGTGTATCGAATATTTGTGAGATATGTGATAGAATGTGTATATTATTTTAAATATGTATTAAACATGTACTACAAATGTCACGGGACAGTACTACAGAATCCAAAAACTTACTGTGCTTGAACTACTTCGAGTATCCTGAGTACCTACACCACAGATGTGCCCACCGTATTTTAATCCGTGTGAAAGAGACTTTGACAGCCGTATCCTAGAAGAACACTGTAATCCACACCAAAGAAACCACCCAACAGCTGTTTTCAAGAACTGGTTACTCCGTTTATTTAGGTAACATCCAAACGGAAGAACTGTATTATTGTCAACTTAAATACCAACTGTGTATTTCCGGTGTGTATGAATATTAATTTGAAAGATAGCAGAATACTAGAATACTCACAAAACATTGACGTTGTCCACAACTTTTGTGAGTTTAATATTTCCATATACGGAATTGTATATGAGGATTTTTGTTATATGTAATCTCAGCATCGTAACTTGATTTACTCGTTCACAACAGTGACATTGTGTTCACTTTTGTCAATAAGTATCAAATTATGACACTAAGAAATGAATTTATAAATGTAATTTATTTTGTTGAAAGCATGGTGAAATTACCGTCCATAACCTTTGTATTACAACCAAGGGACAGTAATTAAAAATGTTGGTAATGTGTAACATGTATTAAAACCATCATCACGTTGCCTGATGGGTAACACGTCAAGATGACGTCAGTTGTGCATGGAGAGAGTTACCAAAGCTGTAGACCTTCATTAGACTCTCCGACTAAGTGAGGTTGGGGGTCTGAGGTTGGAACATCTTATAGGTAGATGTTCGCAGTCTGACCTGATCTTTTGAAATTTTTGTTATATTGGTTGAGAGGTAGGGGCGTGTTAGCTGTAACTTACCAGACTGGCTGTGTCACATTGCAGCGGAGGTGATAATCCATCGAAATGATTGTAATTGATGTGTGTTGCATCATAGCAACATTGATGATTGTGTAAATATAACTTACAATTACCTGTACATGTTAATAGAAACCAAAGAGTCACGTCAGACGACTTACATGGTTCGATTCTGACAGTATAAATAAAAGATGTATAAAGTACATGAAAGGATACCCTTTCATGAAAAGGAGGGTGGGAGAATGTCAGATTCTCACCCATAGTTGCAACGCGTCGTCTTTACCAACGCCAGGCAAATGCAACTGGGCTCAACTCTGAGCGGTGTTAAACACGCTAGTTACAACGCGGCGTCTTCGACGACGCCAGGGAAGTCCAGCCAGGCTCAACTCTGAGCAACGCTAAGCCCGTTGCTGGTCAGTCGGGACACAGCGTGAAACTTGTGGTTCACGCAGGGGGACTCTACTCCGACTGACGAGAATGCTGAACGGCTCGGCAGACAGGCTTGGGACGTCGTATCAGACAGACTGGGTTGAATGGGGGCTTGCAATGAATTGAATGTTTGAGCGAGAATCGATAGCTAGCCTGTACGAGTGTAAAAGACTGAACGCCTGTGTTATTGACTTGTAAGTGTATTGCATTTATGTATTGATTGATTGCATGTATTGATTATATGATGTCATCGCGAATTGTGATTGCGCGATACATGCATTGATTGTGAAGTGTGCGTTGCGAGAATAAAGTGTTTGAATTATTGCTATCGTGTGTCACGTTGAGTTATTTAGTGACAGTATTTAGTATCTCACTTGTCAGCCAACTAGCCTGAGATCCTGCATGCCGCAAGATCCTGACAGTGGTCATATAAGATGCAGCTGCTCAACAAATGTCAAGTAAAGGACTTTTGTTACACACCTTGAGGTGTACTGGGCATATGGTGCTAGCCCCATATTATGATAGACCAACTGGCACTCAAGCAGTGATGTGGTCAGTATCACACCGATCACCTTCACTTCCCAAGGCATTCCTGGCACCCAGACCTCACGGCTGGGTGAGTTGTTGGCTACAAAAGTTCAACCTGGTGCTATTAAATCTTTGGTAGGCATAGCCCTCTATGCTCACAAGTTTGAGAAGTGTGTCTCGTCCTATGTGGACAAAAGTGATTAAAGGACAGGCAGTACTTAAACAATGACCAATCAGAACTACTATTAAAGACCTATTGTGTGAACACAGCCAGTGGTTGGTACTGACATAGATGTCTAGTCAGGTTGGGATATTTACATACCCCATTCTGTCAGTGTCTGTGTGACTTGTGTGGGTGTCTCTACTAATGTGTGTAGCAATTTAATTACATTACACTATGTACAATCTTTACATCTTCAAGCTACTTATATATACAGCTTAAGTGTAATTGACCTTAAATGGCTAGGATATTAGCTAGTCATCTCGCCTCATAATTCTCTAATCTAGAATATGTGAAGGCCTTACATTTCACAGCTTTCAGCAATTTCTACATTAATAATAGATCAGATAAGTTGCAGTTTTCACAACAAAGACCAGCTGCAATAATCTCCAGTACTTTGTCTCTCACAATGATAGTACAGTCTAACATCCTCTATCCAATCCATGCAATGATGTTATATTACTCTCTGCATGAGACAGATGACATCAGTTTGTTCAAACATGGTTACACATGACCAATTCACCATCCACTGCTGCTATGTAATGTGTTGGAGTCCCAACTAATCATGACATGGTAGGTCACAACTAGTATGACACAATGTTTTCTTGGTAGTACACAAGCATTGCATATGGATAACATATACACCTTATGGAAGGGGTAATCTTGTAATATGATGACGAGTGTAATATGGATCTGCGACTTAAAAAATATATTTTTCTTCAGTAAAGTAACATGACAGTGTTTGTCACATTTCTGAAATCAGAAAAGTGCCAAATTTGAGAGAGGGGGTGGATGTCACAGCCCCATATTACACCTGTTGACTTAATCTAATATAATACATAACTACTTGCCCAATACGTGCTTGGTTTGCGCACTGCTCGGTGCATGTGTGGTGCGCACCATTTGTATAAGATAGAGAATGGAAGACGTCATTGTTGTTATGATAGTTAGGTTTAAGATGGCGATAGACAGGGTCGGTTTGTAGCAGAAGTTTAAGGGGTTGTTATTAAAAGTTATTAGTGGCTAGATGGTTTAGCGGATTATCGGTGATTAGATGGTCCTTGGGTTAAGTATGTTTAATTCATGATTTATGTAATTAACGATAATGATCATTAAACATTAGTTTAATGTTATCACAACGTTGTTGCTGTTTGATTTCCATGACAACCAGTTCAGGCCGGTTGGGGGTCATTAGTAATATTACTTTCTGTCACAAGCGATAGGTTCATGACAACCAGCTGCAATAATCTCCAGCACTTTGTTTCTCGCCATGATAGTACTGTCTAATATCCTCTATCCAATCCATGCAATAATGTTATCCCATTTAAACCATAGATTTCCTCTTGCTTGTCTATCTTCCACCCTTCCCTCCAGTATGGTATTCAGCAGAGTATAATGTCTATGTACCAGACCATTATATGATATACAGTCTATATATACATTATATTTCATACAACACACATATACACTTACAGAATCAATATCAGTCACTGTCATCTGTAGGCCAGGGATGTTAGAACCTGTGGCAGTATTTTCATCCACGTAAGCAACATACTCCTTCTGTGAAAAGACTGGCCCATTGTCGTTAATGTCTTCTACAGTTACTCTCAGTGAGATTGTGGCTGTAGTTATTGGGTCATTTCCCAGCTGCCCGGATGTGATGTTCATCACTTCTCTAGCCTGGAAAGAAAAAAAAAACAGAATCATATAAAGTGAATACAATCCAATTGAAGTTTCATGATCTTAGTGTTTCATCTTTTCTTTCAAAACCTGAATGTATTTATTTATTTATTTGTTTGTTTACATGTGGTGGTCATGAGTTCAAATCCCCATTGAGGGATTGTGTTTTCACTGACCTGAGCTCCCAGGTTGACCCAGCCTAAAATGGGTTCCAGGGAGTTTCCTGAGAAGTAACAATGACTGGCGTGTATTAAAACATATCACCCATTGAGTGCCCGTTGGTCTACAAATATGAGGCTAGCACTATTATGTCCCACATAGCTGAAGTGGTGAAAATGGGTCATTCACTTAATGTGAATACAAATCAGATGTTGGTGTGTGTGAGAGGTGTGTGTGAGAGGTTAAACGTGCTTGCACTTTAACTTTCTCTGGTGACTATGGCATCGTTAGATCATTGCACACACTGGTCAGTTGGTTCCGAACACCAGTCAGTTGGTTCCACACACCAGTCAGTTGGTTCCACACACCGGTCAGTTGGTTCCACACACCAGTCAGTTGGTTCCACACACCAGTCAGTTGGTTCCACACACCGGTCAGTTGGTTCCACACACCAGTCAGTTGGTTCCACACACCGGTCAGTTGATTCCACATTCCACACACAAGTCAGTTGGTTCCACACACCGGTCAGTTGGTTCCACACACTAGTCAGTTGGTTCCACACACAGGTCAGTTGGTTCCACACACTGGTCAGTTGGTTCCACACACCAGTTGGTTCCACACACTGGTCAGTTGGTTCCACACACCAGTCAGTTAGTTCCACACACCAGTCAGTCCACATATGGTCAGTTGGTTCCACACACTTGTTAGTTGGTTCCACACAGCGGTCAGCTGGCTCCACACACTGGTTAGTTGGTTTCACACACTGGTCAGCTGGTTCCACACACCAGTAAGTTGGTTTCACACACTGGTCAGCTGGTTCCACACACCAGTCAGTTGGTTCCACACACTAGTCAGCTGGTTCCACACACCGGTCAATTGGTTCCACACACCAGTCAATTGGACTTAAATGTTGACTTCTCATCCTTGACTTCGGGATGTAAATTACAAGTACCTCAGATGTCGGAGTGGGTGTGCCTGATAACAAGGGACATCTGTAATAGGGAAACAAGCTAATCCTCACACAAAATCAGTCCAGTGCACTCATTAGTAGATGGAAACTACTACTAGTAGAAGTAGCACATGTATGGGCTACACTCTAGCTCAAAGAAAGTGCATGCAAAAATGATAAAGAATGACACATAAGATGAACTTTTATAAGTCACTTATCAGAAACAATGTGTATAGACAAAAGGAGAAATTTAAAAAATATAGAAACTATGTATATGCAAAAAGAAAAGCATAATTTAAACCCCTCCTATGAAGAAGTAAGAAGGGTATAAACTATATGAATGGCATGAAAAATAAAAATCTGCCATCTGAAATGATAACGGACACTATATTCCAATAAAAACATAGATTGGCTGAATATGCTTGCTTGTGTTTGCTGGCTGTGAACTCCAGCGCGAAGTCCTGTACGCCGGATGAAGACATCCTGTTGTCCAACATCAGTGTGATGTCATACAGGACCTGAGGTTTGCGTGAATATCCGTTGTCCCATGTCTGGCTTACTGGTGTGCAGACTGGTGGTTCCTTGCCATGCAGGAAGATACTCTCCAACTTCGGAGGAGGCTGAATATGAAACCTGGTTGACTGGCAAATCCTCAGCAAGACTGAGTTTTAACGCTTAACTTGGGTGCATTAATGTACATGTTGTCTAAACATAAACAGGACTTGCATCTATTGAAGGGAGGTTGGAGTAGGGACATTTTTTCCAACCCAGAACTGAAGTACCATCTCCAAATGACTGTGTTGCAGAATTTTCCGTCCCCTCTATAAGCAAAAAAAACAAAAACCATCAGGGTGTGCAAGACCAGTAATGTAACTTAATATCTACAGAGGAATATATTAGGAAGTAAATAGGTCGTGATCCAGCAGAGCATATATAAACTAGCTGTGATTGGGCCTAAGCTTAAATGTTTCTTCCACAAGTTTCATTTTATTGTCAACATACTCCAACTCAACGCCCAGAGGGAATCAAAACAAAGTAAAATTAAAGAGGAATACAATTACCCTAATACAGATGTCATAGGGTTCGCCTTTCTCATGCTCAGTTCCATCATAATCTAGTCGTTTAGCATTGGATATAATGCCAGTAGTGTTGTCCACTTGAAACACATCGCTGTTGGCTGGTGTATGATAAAGAAACTATTTAAAGAACTAAAATTGCACCCACGCACGTATGCAACTACCTAAGTTTCCACCAGCACACATGCACATGCACACACTCATAAAGTGTAAAGAAAAACTGCACACCTTGTATGTATGCACCCACCTAAGCGCCCACCAAGCACACACACACACGAACACACACACACATAATTTAAAGAAAAACTGCACACACGCACAAAGCGCATTTTTTAAGTAAGTCCCGTTTTAACCATAGCGACAAATACCGATGGAAAACGGAAATGTGCATATGCAGTATGTTTATGTGGTTTATTAGTTATCTGTGTGCTATTTTTTCACTGTCAAAATCTTGTTTGATGCTGTGTGTAAGTGATTTATAATAAGTGCAAAAATAAATACTCCCGCCAGCTGTGAGGTTCGTGCTGTGATCCGTTTTTTTGCTAGCAAAGAACAGTGCTGCAGAAATTCATGGCCACTGTTTTCTGGGACAAAAAAGAGGTCTTGTTAATGACAGTTAATGCCAAATCGTATTGTGATACTCTGATAAAACTTAGACGTGCTATTCAAAACAAAAGACGCAGGCTGCTGTCCTCTGGAATAATGCTCGACCTCACGTTGCATATGGAACTGTTCAATTGTTGCAAACATTTCACTGGGAAATTGTTGACCACCCGCCCTACAACCCCAATCTGGCGCCAAGTGATTACCACCTTTTCATGCAGCTAAAGAAGTGGCTGGCATCCCAGCTGTTTGAAACTGATGATGAACTGCAGACAGGTGTTAATGAATGGTTCAAGACACTGGCGGCAGACTTCTACGACATTGGAATTAAGAACCTGATGCCACGATATTAAAAATATGTTGATGTCAATGGTGACTATGTTGAGAAATAATGTAAATGTGTGGTTCACTTTTCACTGCAATAAATCATTTTTATATATTATGGTTTTTTTAAAAACATTTTATACCAGGACTTATTAAAAAACCTCATATGTATGCATCCACCCAAGTGCCCGCCAGTACCCACCCAAGCGTGCACACACATATATAATGATTTTGTAAACAGCTGATAAACTGTTTATATGTAATATAACTGTGAAAGGTAAAAGACTTGATTTCCAAACTATCATGCCATATTAAAGATATAGTTGTGGACCAATTCTCTTGACCAGGAAAGCAAGGGTTCCAAAAGTCTCATCTAAATAATAAGTAATGCTTGTAACAAAGTTGAATGCACTTCATGAGCGGTCCTATGTTTCCACCTGGTGTTTTATGTTCCTACTACAGCTCTGGCAATCAGCAAGCATCTGGTGCTATCACTTCAGACAGCCAGAGACGACTGGAGTACTATTTTAGACTTCAGGTGAGATAAGCTCATAGAAATCCCCGGGAGAGCAAGTCCTCCATCAGATGCATGATCATTGCTAGGCCCACTGATGCATGGACATGTCCTTTATCCCTAGTGACACTTGCGTAGGGAGCATACCCTGACACAAAAAGCAACCACCCAACCTTGAATCACAGAGGTCATCCAATGTGCTAATAGTCATTATAGCTGCTGGGGCAGCAGTTGCTAACAATGGCTGTCTTGTTGGCCAGCAGTATGGTGCCAGGCCAAAGGACATTTACTGTATATTAACTGGTATGCTTGTCCTGCCAGGGCATCCTGACAGTATTTTTAACACATATCTCCAGACTGTCAGAGTCTTGCTTACAGCAAGAACACTGGCTCGTACACACCAACAAGTGTGATACAAAATACGGTCACAGAATGACTTGACGTGACGCACTACACTTACAATGCAAACACTTTATTTACACATCTCACTCGTCGCAACAATTACATGTATCATACAATGACAATGCAATAATACATTCAATAAATATATCAATACACTAATACCCAACTCACAGGCGCACAGTCATATCTTCTCACAGGCGTTCTCTCTATTGCGTTCATACACCCAAGTATACGAGCATCATTCAATCACGTCTGTCTCCGTCAACACTCCCAAGCCGTCTGAAGGTTAACTGCTGTGAGTCTCACTATGCGGGCCTGCGTCACTGCGTGGAGATCATGTCTCACATGCATTCATCGACTGGCCCTTCCTGATACTGTGTGGTTAGCGTCGCTCACCGGTGAACCCCTGGCCGTATTCGCCAGGCATCATAGACGACGATGCGGTAGAACTAATGGGGAGATTATGACACAGACACTAAAGGAAGATTATCTTTTACCAAACCATCGTGGAAGCAACAGCATTTATGCCCTGTCAGCAATGCCTTCAGGATAAAGAAGAAATCATGCAACTTCCAGCTGTTAATCATTAGTCCTGCATGTCTAGTGATAGTGATATAGATGCACTGTGCACCCACTTGCAACCATCAAGACACAAGAGTATATCCTGCACATAACCACAGCCACTTCTACCTTGTGACTGTAAAAGTAAGCACAGGACAATTTTCCCACCCTCAGGCCTACTGGGTATATGGTGCTAGATGCCATATAGCTGGTGCCCGAGAATTACGTCACAGAAAGTACGTGGAAAATCCTAGAAGCCGAAAGCTCAGAGAAACTAGGAGACAAGTTGTCAACAGAGCAAACGTCACGCTGACGTCATTTAACAATAAATAGACCTTGTGGAGTTCTCGATGTGCAATTTTGATTCTAGAGCAAATAAGTGTGGCTAAGGACTTGTTGGCATTTATCAGTGGCTATAAAGATAACAACAGATGGAAGGATGTTATAGAAGATTAATAGCGCCACATCTTCAGTAACGGCGAGCAGGAACCTAGACGTAATCTATGCAGCAGCGAAGCCAGACTGCATGAATGGAAGGAAGGAGAAGTATGGAGGTATAACAACATGTTTGATTGTATTAGGAATATTATTCTTGTACCTATAACTTAAATGCCCGCCTGGCAATAACAGGCACTTTAAGTGGGCAAGAGGATATTTGTTACAACAACCAGTGTCAGCTGTCAGATTAAAACAGCGTTCGTATTGTTCAACCTAGAAGTTACTTCGTCTTTTGAGTTAACAGTTGAGGCTCCAGTTGTTGTCACCTTGACTAGTTGTTGTTGAGCCGAATCTATTGATACCTGCTGTTAAGTTCATAAATTTATAGATAACGCATCATAATGAAGAGGAACCTACAGTTTGGCACTAGCCCTATATTCTCATAGACCAATCAACACTTGGTGGGTGATGTGGTTAATATCCTGCCTGCTGTCTTTGCTTTCTAGAACATTTCCTGGTATCTATTTGAGGTTAGGCTGACCTGGGGGTCATATGATTGTGAAATGTTCTTTTATCTTGTGGAGAGGTCTTCTTCTTCTTCTGCGTTCATCTGGAGTGTTTTTTCAGACGTAATTGCGTTGTGCCAATTTATTTGCGCCCTTAGGCCGACACATTTGACTTCTGCAGGTGTTTTGTTGACCAGGTTAACCTTCCCAGGTGAAAAAGTTTTGTAGTTCTAATTCTGCTCCAGCCGAGATATCCTGTCATCAGCAAATCGTACATTGCAAAGAGACTGCCCACCAATTGATATAGATGTTTTATAATCATTAAAAATCTACTGCATGAAGTGTTCAAGATATAAATATTGAGAACAACCCACTACTGGCAATGCTGATCGTATTCTGGTATGAACCTAAGGCCTATCCACGTCAATGTGGAAGCACTAGACTCGAGTTTCGCTCTCGTTTGAGCTCGTCAGTAACTCATATCCTTGACTGGACCCGGAAACAAACCCCGGATCACTGGCGTGTGAAGGGGTTGTGTAACCACACTGCCACCATGTTCAAGATATGTTAATTGATTAAGTGCCATGGGATGATTAATCATCTTAAATGACATCTGTATCTGCCATGGGCTTATGTACAATAGTTTTCCTGATGCAAGCCCCTTTAATTGATATATAATACAACATGTCCAGACACTTGTGATTGACAGGAGTACACGCCCTTATGGTCTGGACGTGTACGAGGCCCTCACCTGTGGGACTTGGCTGAACACCTCTAAGCCGGGTCCCTTGGGTTCCAAGGTCTGGCCATCACTCACCATCTGCTCGTGGTGGCGAGGGGAGTTTTGGCGCTGTGCCACCACCATCTGCAGCCTACCTTGTGCCAGACGTATTGGTTACCCATTCCTCTGGAATGAGAGGAAGTGGACACAGCGGAAAATGTCAAGAAAGACAAGGTGGAGGTTTTCAAGCGATGTGCTGCAGAGGCCAAAAAGGCAAAATGGGAATGTTTCATGAAGGAGATTGGAGGGGATAAAACACTGCAAAAATTCTGGAAACTGCACAGGCAAATGCAGAGAAAAGATCGGCCGATGAAAGTGGGAACAATCTATAGAGATGATGGTGTGCGCGTGACAACAGACAAAGAGAAAGGGGAGGCGTTTCTCCAAAGATTTTTAGAGCAGACCAATCATAATGATGCGGACACCAGGGATGCAGTTAGAGAGGAGCTATCTGGCACCACGAAGAATATGCAGTATGAAGACATCATACGGGTGGAAGATGTTAAACACATTTTGAAAAAGGCAAAAGACACGGCACCAGGGCCCGATGGGGTCAGGTATGGCCACATGAAGGGTTTGAGCGAAGCAGACCTGGAGGAGATGACCAACTGCTTTAACCAGAGCATTAGGACAGCATCAGTACCGCAGGATTGGGTGCACAGCTATCTCATCCCTCTCCCAAAACCATTCAAGGATCAGTCAAAGCTTAGCGGCTTTAGGATCATCACCCTTCAAAATACATTTGGGAAGGTTTTAGAGAAGATAGTCGCTGTCAAGCTGCAAGAGTTCTTGGAAAGCAGGAAGCTTCTTCAAAGAGGCCTGGGGAGCTACAGGCCAGGAAAAGATACCTGGTCAAATGCAGCCACTTTTGCCTTTGATGTTTATGAGGGGTTCCAGAGTAAACAGGAAACGATGGTGGTAGCGCTTGATCTCGAGGATGCGTACAATAGAGTTCGATATATTTTGATGACCGCACTGATGGAGAAGGGGGTCAATCCCTGGTTGGTGAACTGGATAGCAGCCGTCCTGCACTCTCGTCGGTTTGCTCTCCGTCTGGGCGCTTGGACCTCAGAGCCACATATGTTAACCCCGGGACTGCCACAGGGATCTGCAGTCTCACCTGTGCTCTTTAATGTGTATGCGAACAAGATTGCAAACCTAGAAGCACCAGGGGTTGGAAGAATACTAACATTTGCAGATGATATTCTTGCATATAGGCAGGGGAGAGATAGGGAGCAAACAGCCCAGGAGTTACAGGCGACAGTAGATAAAGTGATTGACTGGTGCACAGAAATGAGTGCTGTCATCCAACCGGAAAAGGTGGCTGTTTTGTGGTGCTCTCTGGACAACAGGATTGTAAGAGCTGATGTCCCAAGCCTCGCGATAGATGATAGAAATGTCAGCAGAGAGAACAAACTGAAGTATCTGGGGATCACATTTGACAGGAGCCTATCCTTCAAGGACCATGTGGAGACGGTCGTGACAAGATCTCAAAAGGGACTCAATGCACTTAAAACTATGGCTGCAATGGACATAGAGCAGAGAATGCTTTTCACACTATACCAGCACTTGATCCTCTCAGTAATTGATTATGGATTAGGTCTGCTCACTGTCTCAGAGAGTCAGCTGGTGAAGTTAGAGCGCATACAGAACGAAGCTATGCGGGTCATTCTGGGATGCACTAGAGACACCCCAGTAGTGTGTATGCGTTACATCCTTGGTCTGCCGACTGTTGCTGGTAGGCTCAAGGTGATGCAGGCGAAGGCATACCTCAGAGTAGCTGCAGACACAGACCACACCACTGCATGAGGCGCTGGACGCAGTTAAGGGTCAGCGACTGATAAGAGGGAAATCATGGATGGCTCAGGCAGAGGATACGATCAGACAGGTGTGCCCCATGGAGAACATTAGGCGTGGAGAGGAGTGCGTCAGAGTGCCAGCGGAGCAGTCAGACTTGTGCAGAGTTATAACCACATTAAGCCGGGAGTGCAGGGAGTGGCCAGCAGGGGCCACAGGAAGTGGAAATCCAGCAACTAATTCAGGACAATGCTCACTCGAGTGATGTGATTATCTACACAGATGGTTCGGTGTCAAGAGGTGAGAGAAGTGGCTGGGGGTTCATAGCCAAAGCTAATGGTCGATGTTTGGGGCAGGAGAGCCTGGCATATGATACCACAACATCCAGCTTAAGAATGGAAGTGGAGGCAGTCACTGCGGCTCTCCGCTGGATGGAGAATACGACACACACACACATCGTGATTGTAACTGACTCAGAAAGCATGCTGACGAGGGTGAGGACGGGCAGACTTCGTGCGGAGTGGCTTGCTTCGCTTCGGAGGTCACGGGTGACAAGCATCACCTGGATCTTTTCTCCGGGGCATGCCGGTGTGCTGGGGAATGAACAGGCGGACAGATTGGCTGGCTCTGCAGAACTTGGTGGAGTATTGATACATGACAAGGCAGACGTGGTTGCGGCCTTGTGGGAGCACGTGCTCACCTCGGAGGAGCAAATGGATTACCATGGTCTGGCAAGAATGAGACAACGAGGAGTGACGAAGGGATCTGGCCAACGCTCAACGCTCAGAGGAAAGGCGAGACGGACTTATAATCAGATTGCTACTGGTACTATTAGTGTTGGAACTCTTCGCTGGCTGCTGAGGATGGGGACAGAGCACTTATGGGAATGCCCCGAATGCTGTGATGTCGATTCCTAAATCAATCAATCAATCAATCCTCTGGAATACACAAGATTAGACCGAGAGAGGGAACATGTTGTTTGGGCACCACATGTTTTTCTGAAGCTCTGCCCAGGCATTGTGATGGAATATTGGCCACATTCCAACTCACATACATTGGTCTGTCAAAACTGCAAGGTGCCACTCAATACAATATGTCTGCTACCATATTAACAACTTTTAAGTCATAACTGTGACATGCCCCTACTTCCCATTTTCCACCATCCATTTTTGTTAGGTCCAAACCTAATTTTTGTTTGACACTGAATCTGTTAAAAAGGACTGAAGAAAAATGTTCCTGTGTCGCTGTTAGTAAGGACAGCACTGCTGGCATCTTTATATAGTGGTTCAATGACTTCTTTGCTGCTGACGTCATAATTTAATTCCCCCATTACTTGCTATAAATCTTCATGCCAAATTCGATTACAGGCCTTTGTGAAGTCAATGAAGTTATAAACTGCACTGATGTTCCAGATGTTTTTCAATCAGTATTCCAATACTGAAAATTTGCTCTGAGCTACTTTGTTTTGGTCTAAAACTAGCTTGTTCTTCCGAAAGGATTTCTTCTGCTTTCTGCTTTATTCTATTTAAATATGTCCTTAACATTACTTTAGTTGCTTGACTGAGTAGGCTACAGTTTAGTTGACTTGAGTTAAGAAACATCATTACACTCAGGACATTCCCATACATGCTCTGTCCCCTCGTTCAACAGCCAGCAAAGAGCCATACATACATACCGTTCCAACTGCCATCTGATTGAAAGTTCTCCTTGTCTTCCCTCTCAGTTCTGAGATTCGTCCAGAGCCCCTGTTGATCCTCCATCATATCATTCTCTCCACTTACAGGTGCTCAGTCTGTCCCATTGCTTTCTCCGCCTGGTCCCTCAGGGGCCCAACCACCTCTCTCTTGTCCTACCACAGAGAGGTGCATTCCCTGCCAGCCTATCAGCCTGTTCATTTCCCCGCACTCTCTCAAGGCCAGGGCAGAAAATCCATACAGTTCTCACAATCTGTGACCTATGGAGTGAGGCAAGCCATTCTACACGGAACATTCCTTTCTCCACTTTACTAAGCATACTCCGTGAGTCCGTGATGAATACAATGTGTGTTGCTGCGGTCTCCTCCAACAAATCGGAAAGCTGCTATTACTGCTTCCACTTCCATTCCCATGCTGGAGGCTGTAGTCTCATATGTCAGACTCCTCTTTTTCAAATATCGTCCATTAGCCTTTGCAATGAAACCCCAGCCACTGCATCTGTTTCTCACCCCTGACCCTTCAGTGTAGATCACTATGTCACCTTGATGTGTGTTGCCCTGCATCAGTTGTTGCACCTCAAAATGTGTGCGCCTGCTGCCAATTCTCTGCACTCACAACCCAGTGTGACTATTACCTTGTGCCAGTCCGACCTGTCTTCCGGTACTTTTACCACTCTTTTTCACGCCTTATGGTCTCTAGATCTCACACCTGGCGTATAGATATTTCTGCCTGTGCCATCCAGGACTTGCCTCTTGTCAGTCTATGACCCTTGACCATGCCCATGACTTCATGCAGGAGGTGATCCCTGTCTGCAGTGACTCTCAGGCACCATTTGGCCTGAAGGACCCTGTGCCTGTCCGCAATTGTTGGCAGTGCAAGGATATGCCTCATGCATATAATTGGTGTGTCCTTTGTGCACCCTAGAATCACCCGCATGGCCGCATTCTGTATGAGCTCTAACCTTTCAAGCTGGCTTTTTGATACTGTCAGCAGCCCCAAACTATACTCACTGACTGAAATTATTGACTGCTGAAAGAGCATGTCCTCTACTCTACCCAGGTTGCCGCCATCACCCTCAATGCATTAAGTCCTTTTCCAGCCCTCACCACCAAAGCCTCCACATGATCCTTAAATGACATAAATCTGTCAAAGGTGATTCCCAATTACTTCAATTTACTCTCTCGTTTGTTCGTTCGTTTGTTTGTTCTCTCTACTAAGAGGACGTCTATTCAATGTGATACATCAGACATGTCCCTTCACAATTCGGTTGTCCAAGGAATATCACACAATCAATGCCTTGTCTGGATTTATTACAGCCCTTGAGTCCATGCACCACTCTGCCACCCTGTTTACTGCCGACTGTAAGTCTTCAGCCATTGTTTTCCTTTCTCATCCGTGTCTGCATACAAGCACATCATCTGCGAATGTCAAGATTCTACCTATTTCTGGTGCCTCAATAGCTGCAATTTTGCTGGTGTATACATTAAAGAGCACTGGGAACTTGGCAGAGCCCTGCGGCAGCCCAGGAGTAATTGTGCAGGGGTCAGAAGTCTATGAACCTATGTGAAGTGTGATTTTACGCTCATAAAGTACTGCCGCAATCCATGTAACAATCCAAGGGCAAACCTCCATGTCCAACAGAGTGTATATCAAACGATCATACCTGACATTGTTGTAAGCATCTTACAGGTCAATTGCTAACAGCAAATCACTCTTGTTTATTCTGGAAGCCCTCAAAGGCATCGAATGCAAATGTTGTGCAAATTGGCCCAGGTATCCTTCCCAGGCCAGTAACTCCCAAGCCTTTGGGAGGCAGTTTACATCTTTCCAAGTGGTGCTGTAGCTTGTATGCTACTATTTTCTTGAGTACTTTACCAAAGGTGTTTTGCAAGGTGATGTCGCTATGCAACCAATCCTGGGGTATTTCTGCAGTTTTCATGCTAAAGTTGAAAAAAAACAACCATCTCTTCCAAGTCCCCATCTTCCATTCTTCATTTGAGTGTATCTAACTCTGGGCCTGGTGCTGTGTCTTTAGTTCTCTTCAGTACACGTCTAATATCGTCTACCAGTAACATGACTTCATAGTAGTCATTCCTAGTGGCCTGTTACAAAGCCTCTCTGACTGTATCCCTGATAGCCCTGACCTGCTGATCAGTCTGCTTTAGGAATCATGCAAGAAATGCCTCCCCCTGTCCTTGTCAGTTGTCATAGATCAGTTGTTGTTGTCGTATACTGTACTATGTGTACAGGGTTGTGCTTTTCTGTTCATCTGTTTATGCAGCTTACAAAATGTTCCCAATGTTACATCCTCACTGACTTCACTTATAAACTGTTCCACTTCATCTTTTTAGCCTCTGCTGCTTTGAGCTTAAAATCCTGCACCTTTACTTTTTTTTATTCTTTCAGCCTCCTCCAACTTCGAATCTACTAAACTGGTTGAGTAGGCTAAGGTTCTGTAATTCTTGCACATTTTTGGATTCTGGCAAACATGTCATTATTTTTTTTTCTTCTGTTTCTGATAATCCCTATTTCGATAGCTTTTGGGGGATGTTTCTTAATATTATTTACTTGAAATACAGCACTTCATCACCCTCTGTCCCTCATTCTCAGAAAGGTAATACCAATATTTTTTGAACCACTTACTTAGCTAATTTGTCACTCCAAGTTTCAAGATTGGTCAATTTGGTTCTATGATCATGGAAAATTCAATTACAAATGGTAGAAATGTGTTGACCGTTGATGACCAAGGTAGGGGTCATCAACATTCAACACCATACACTTCTTTGGCAGTATCTGCCATTGCATTATTATTAACATGTTTAAGTAACATAAATATCATAACAAAATATTCTAAACTTTCTAGCACTATTCGCTTTCCTCATAAAACTGCAACTCACCTGAACACATATCGTAACGAATTTGCCTTGGGTTTGTCAAATCCCCATCAACAGCTGTTACTTGCTGAACTGACGTACCCTGTCACGAAGCATAATATATTTTTATCAATAATCTGAAACTTTCATTCATTTTATAATAA
Organism: Cepaea nemoralis; assembly: GCA_014155875.1. Lineage (NCBI taxonomy): Eukaryota > Metazoa > Mollusca > Gastropoda > Stylommatophora > Helicidae > Cepaea > Cepaea nemoralis. Next base: position 4,204 of record JACEFZ010004954.1, on the reverse strand, counting down.
AATAAAGTAGCTCCTGTGTTTTCCAGGAACTCTTTTTACTCTAGACAGCTGTTATATTGGTTGAATTATGCAGCTGGTGTTTTCCCAACCCTCCTCTTACTACCTGTATATGAGATTACAGTGTGGGACTATTCTTTGACTCCTTTAAAGGTACTAGTACCTTTAAATGTGCTCCTTACTAACCTTTTAAGCATAAATATCAATTGGAGAATCCTTTGAGGCTATAAGACAATTAATAAATACACACATATTGTTTGGCGCTCACAGAAGTAGGGGTAAGAATTAGAGACTAGAGGACACACTAAACAACATAAACATTGAAAGCTATAATTACCGACCTGGCTAACGAAAGTACCTTTTTAAGGGTGCCATGTGAGTTGCATACTGACCAACAAAAAGATATCAATTGAAACGAGAAAAAGAGTGTTCAGATGCTACATAGAACCTATACTTTTGTATGGATGTGAAGCGTGGACAATAAGCAATCAAGCTGAAAAACAGCTAATGGCTGTGGAAATGTGGTTTCTGAGGAAAATGCAAAGAATAAAATGGACAGACAGAAAAACCAACGAACAAATCCTTCAAGAAACAAATGAAGATCGTAAACTGATTAGAGTCATTAGACGTAGACAGTCAAAAATTTTTGGGCATGTTATGAGAAGAAATGAATTGGAGAACTTGGTGACAACTGGCAAGATCGAAGGGAAGAGACCAAGGGGATGACCTAGAAGCAAATACCTGGATGGCTTGGCCACATGGCATGGTCGAGACAGGAACGCAGAGCTGATCCACGACTCTGGTGATCGAGTGAGATGACAGAACATGACTGCCCACGCTTACCGGCATGGCACATGATGGATGGATGGTGGGTTGCAGACAAAGGGCTGTCTAGTTATACTACTCTCAGGTTTTCTCTGTGTGTGTCCTACCCAGTGCCAGCGTCTTTTTCTCACCTCATGATTAACTGATATTTGTTCAATTTTATCTGTGGCCTCCACAATGATGACTCTGGTATACCACTTTAGACTTTCTATTCTGTGCAGGCACCAGTGAATGAATGTCTGTTAATCACTCAGTAATTACAACTATTAATGAATAGGCAAAACTGCAATAACATATGATAATTACTTACAACTGGCTGCTCTTCAGGAATGCTCTTTGGTCCTACATAACTCCATTTTGGTGGAGTATCATTGACATCAACAACTTCCACATAAACGTCACTAGACACATTGTGTATACCATCCTACAGAATGAAACACAGATCCAGATAGTAGACAAGTAACATTGAAGTTATGTACTGTTTGTCATCACTATCTATATGTAATGGTCATATTGTATAACCTTATATAAATTCACCATCATCATCATGATAATCATCCATGACTAATGATAGACAATAAATGTTGTAGTTTGTTTTAAACTAAGTTATCTGTTATTTTTCCAATTGTGCATGCATGTTGGTGTGTGTACATTGGTGGGGGATAACATAGACACAGGGAAGGGAACAGTCAGGGGAGAAAAACCTGCACTGGGCTAGTAGTCAATTTGTAGACTTAAATCTAACTCCTTCCCACTCCTTGGCGAATATTAAGAATAGCTACTTTCATTTTTGTTAATGGGCCACTTGTAAGCTATACCCTTGATATTCATGGGCTTAATCTATAGTTCAGCCATATAGATTTTGTCCCTAGTCAATTTCTGACTATTTGGGGTTGCTTGCCAGTGAATAATACATTCAACTAGGCAGTGGCGCACCCCCACTTCTGACAATGGCTCTGTCTTCTTTTGCAGAGCAGCTTGCCGAAAGCATCACCTAGAGCACAAACTCTGTAGCTCCAGCAATGAACCCCCCAGATCCTTGAAAAGTTGCACTTGTGAAATGAATAATGGAGTCCAAAACTGAACCCGCAACCTTTGTAGTATAAGGAAGGCAGCTTGACCACTTCACATGTTAATTCATTCATAATTATATGTTGGCACCACCTTTCTGAGAACCAAGGACAGATCCATAAGGGTGATGAGGTGCTATATTTAAAATACACAATATTAAGAAAAATTCCCAAAAAGCTATTGAAATAGGGATTATCAGAATCGGAAACAAAATCATGACACGTTTGCCAGAAGATGTGGAACACCAAACAATGGCCAAAAGATTGGACCCCTTCTTTGGTAGTATCTCTTCCAAAGGAATGAGATCCAAAAATTTACATTTCCATGATCATAGAAACATTAGCCATACTGTAAACCAAGGCAAGTGAGATATACTGGCACACTGAATCAACAAGAAACTTCAAGCTCTATGGAACTAAACAGGAACTCTAAAACAGGGTCCAAATCAGTTGAGAACCTGCCTCACAATACAATTGTTCAAGACAGACATCTGTAGATGCAAAGGAAAATCACATGTTAATTCATCAACCCACCACCCCAATCAGTTTGATGCTTCTGTGTGTGTATGTGTTTGTGTAAGTGGATTTTTTAAAATTCATGCATGTTATGAATGAATGAACTTTTTGTTACTCATACCAATAACTAGTTTGGTGCTTGCTCCCACAGAACATGTGTATATGATGTGCATGCATGCATAGATGTAGCATGAACCATCAGATTTTTAAATTTGAGTATTTTCTAATGGGACCACCACCAGAAGATAGGCCTTGAGAAACCGAATCTAATGGTACCAAGATGATGCATGTATGTCAATTAGAAGCGAAGATATGCAACTTTAAGTGTCGTGGTCATTAACGCAGAAATTGACACAAAAGATCTCCTCCGGGCATCTTTTTTTCGTGTCCAAACCAAGGTCATAGCAGAAGTTATCAAAATTTATGTTCTTACTAGTAGCTTGTTTATTTTTAAATGAACACCCTAGCAACCATACACGAACACCCTAGCAACCATACATCATTGCGATCGGTGTAGCGAAGCCTAATTGCTCATGTCATCTATTTTTACATATAATGCAACGTTATATAATTAGCATATAAAAATGGCCGCTAATTAGTAGTTATAATCATAATTACCACGAGCATTCTTTATATTGGCTTTAAACCCTGGTAAGTTGTATCTTGTATTCTGCGGAATTGTGCAACGCACGATATGTGTTATATCCTGTTAGATAGTATGCAATGTTACCTAATTAGCATATTAAAATGGCCGCTAATTAGTAGTTATATTCATTAATTACCACGAGCATTCTTTATATTAGCTTTAAACCCTGGTAAGTTGTATCTTGTATTCTGCGGAATTGTGCAACGCACGATATGTGTTATATCCTGTTTAGATAGTATGCAATGTTACCTAATTAGCATATAAAATGGCCGCTAATTAGTAGTTATATTCATTAATTACCACGAGCATTCTTTATATTGGCTTTAAACCCTGGTAAGTTGTATCTTGTATTCTGCGGAATTGTGCAACGCACGATATGTGTTATATCCTGTTTAGATAGTATGCAATGTTACCTAATTAGCATATTAAAATGGCCAGCTAATTAGTAGTTATATTCATTAATTACCACGAGCATTCTTTATATTGGCTTTAAACCCTGGTAAGTTGTATCTTGTATTCTGCGGAATTGTGCAACGCACGATATGTGTTATATCCTGTTTAGATAGTATGCAATGTTACCTAATTAGCATATTAAAATGGCCGCTAATTAGTAGTTATATTCATTAATTACCACGAGCATTCTTTATATTGGCTTTAAACCCTGGTAAGTTGTATCTTGTATTCTGCGGAATTGTGCAACGCACGATATGTGTTATATCCTGTTTAGATAGTATGCAATGTTACCTAATTAGCATATTAAAATGGCCGCTAATTAGTAGTTATATTCATTAATTACCACGAGCATTCTTTATATTGGCTTTAAACCCTGGTAAGTTGTATCTTGTATTCTGCGGAATTGTGCAACGCACGATATGTGTTATATCCTGTTTAGATAGTATGCAATGTTACCTAATTAGCATATTAAAATGGCCGCTAATTAGTAGTTATATTCATTAATTACCACGAGCATTCTTTATATTGGCTTTAAACCCTGGTAAGTTGTATCTTGTATTCTGCGGAATTGTGCAACGCACGATATGTGTTATATCCTGTTTAGATAGTATGCAATGTTACCTAATTAGCATATTAAAATGGCCGCTAATTAGTAGTTATATTCATTAATTACCACGAGCATTCTTTATATTGGGTT